>JBBPKD010000050.1:0-50832 GCA_038089075.1 Singerocomus inundabilis
CACTCGCAGGGACTATATAGAGGGCGATGCGTTTGACCGTGAAAAACAAGAAGAGGTCAAACGGACTCGGCTCGTTGAGCGCGAGGAGCGAGACAAGAAGCGGCAGGAGGATCGGGCGCGGATGCAAGAGCAGCGTCAGCGATGGGAGGCGGAAAAGCGAGAGCGAGAGCGGCTGAGGAGGAGGGAAGAAGACCGGATCAGACGAGAGCGCGACGCGGATGAATTGAAGAGAAGGGAGAGGATGCCGCCGCCGCCTGTCCCGCCGCCTCGTCGAGAGCGAATGGACCGAGGACGAATGGAGCCTGACTCGAGAAGGAGGTCGTCCTCACCACGGCGCCGTGAGACGGTGTATGAGCGAACGCGATCGCAGTCGAGGTCAAGGTCGAGATCCCCTGATCCTGTGCGCCGTCGTCGTCCGCGTTCCCCGATGTACCCGCGCAGGCGGTCGCCTCCATCTCGTCGTGGTATGGAGCGATCTATGTCACCACCCCGTCGTGCGAGAGAGCGATCTATGTCACCGCCCCGTCGTGCGAGAGAGCGTTCTGTCTCTCCGCCCCGTCGCAGGATGGAGCGTTCCATGTCTCCGCCTCGTCGCACGATGGAACGTTCTGTTACTCCACCTCATCGCACGATGGAACGTTCTGTTACTCCGCCTCGTCGCGCGATGGAACGCTCTGTCACTCCGCCTCGTCGCACGATGGAACGTTCTGTTACTCCGCCTCGTCGCACAATGGAACGCTCTGTTACTCCGCCTCGTCGCACAATGGAACGCTCTGTCACTCCGCCTCGTCACACGATGGAACGTTCTGTTACTCCACCTCGACGTCGTTCACGCTCAGGGTCTGCTGGGTCGTCGATGTCTGTCAGCACCACCGACACTCGTTCCAGCCGTCGAAGCGAATAAAAGATGGGTTCACGTTATATTTGCTAGTTGTGTCCAGTCTGTATGTTGTATAGGTTAGCCCTGTCGACTGATGAAATGCTTTTTGATTGGTCTAGTATGCCATCGAATCACAAAGGCCAGATAATGGCGAATATGGTCTGCTGTGTCATACTTGATAGTGGATGGAGAGAACTCAATGGGTGAAGATTGAACAGGTCTGCAACGTGTGTCACCGGATATGTGGAGCATGAGCCCAGTTTTCCATTCTGACGTGCATGTAGACTTGTATGTCTAAACGAGACATGAGTCTGCGGCTCCCCGTTTCAACGAACCAGGCAGATCAAGACTCCGCCGGGTGGGCGGATGGTCGTAGGGTGAGCAGCGCCGGCTACCAGGAACTTGGTCCCCAACTCCACTGACAGGGGGACCATCCATCGACCGAGTGCGGCGAGTGAGAGAGTAGACTCCAACTCGTATTCAATAGCGTCGTCTCCAAGGATCGCTCAAACGCAATCTACAGGGCATCACGGTACAGTACCAAGGATTCAAATTCTTCACAGGGGCCAACACGGTGCCCCTGACTTGGATATACTCCTGTGGAGGAGGGCTCCTGTTCAGCGTGCCGTGGTCTGCTGTCCCCCTGCGTTCTGCTTCAATCGGTCGACCAGCGGTGCGTCTGCTGCGTTTGCTGCGGGTATCTCGAGCTTGTTCGTGCCTTCCTTTCTGCTCGTCCTCACATCACCCTTGAACCCGATGTAATATACGCGGGACTCATCTCCGCCAACTGAATCTCCCTGTCCGTGATAGTCAACATGCGCAGTCCACGATAAGCCCTTGCAATCACATAATTCCACATATAGCAGTCTCAAAGGAAAAGAAGGAAGGGAAGCGCGTCCAACACGACTCACAAAGTAGAGACTCAACGCGTGCACGCTCGCGAACGCCGCTACCCTCAACGGGTACTCCACAACCCCTGTTTCGCCTTCTAGAAGGCTGATGTCGAGATGTGGTTTGGTGTTTTCCGCGTCTGCGAAATCAATAATGTTTGGGTAGTTGGCAAAGATCTTGAGATGCCGTGGTGTGACGTCGCCGCGTCCTATGTAGGGAGAGAGGGTCACTTCATGGATGTACTTGTACAAGGAGAACGGTGCTTTACCGAGTTTGAGCACGACAGACTTGATACGCACGTTCTGAGAAAAGGGAACGTGTATGATCATCTGTGGCAGGCAGGGGCTGCATGATAGTCACCTCCAGGGTCGTCATGGTTCGTCCTCACCTGGTCGTCCACCCCCGAGTCTGCGTAGTGTGTCGTGTCCTCGCGCTCAGACCATGGCTTGATGACCGCTTTCGCTTGCTCTGGAACGGCGAGATTCAGTCCGTGCACGCTACACACGAGTGGATGATCAATACGACTCAGGACGGTGTATGAGACTTACTTGTCTCGATCTACGTAGCTGAACAAGCTTGAATGGTCCGCACCTTGCAGACCTGCAGCGACCGAGTTCAGCGCCCAGTCGCCGTCCGACGTGCTCATCGTCGCCTCGCACCCGCCTCGCACCCAGCAACGCTTTCCAAACGGAGAAAGCCACAAACACGAGCATACCCCGGAAATTTCGAGCTCAACGTTCACCACGATGAACAGACTCTCTGTGCTGCAGAGATCGTCGCGGTCACTGTGGTCGTGTACACTTCCACACAGGATACACGCCTTCAGAACTTATTCCACTCCTTCGGGCTCGGGCTCGGGCTCGCCCGTCCAAACTGTTCAGGCCGAACCTGAGTCGGCCCCACTCAAAGCAACCCCCGAGCAAACGTCCGCGTCTGCACTCGGAGTACCCCTTGCAGACATTCCACAAGATGGATTCCTCCCTGACCTCATGCAATACGACAAACTCCTCGACGAGCACTCCGTTGCCGACTATCCCCCCACACAACGCGCCCCTTTTGCCAACCGCGTCATCGTCCGCAACGACCCTTCCATTATCTTCGCCAACTATGATACCCCCGACGATCTCAAAGACCCCTCCAGCCTCGAGGCACTTGGAGACCACGAGGGTATCCACGACAAGGAGGTCGATGAGCTAGAGGAGCTGGCAGAGATGAGGGAAGAGGCGATGGAAAACGACGTCCGTGACACGACGAGTGAATCACCGCTCTCGCCCAAACAGGTTGCCAAGCTGCACATCTACCCGCTCCTCATGCGCCGCGTCACGCAGCAAACTGGCAAGGGCAAAATCCACTCCATGTACTCGCTCGTCGTCGTTGGTGACGGGGATGGACTTGTCGGGTACGGCGAGGGCAAGCATGAAGAGGCAGCCGTGGCGCGCGAAAAGGCACTCGCAAAGGCACTTTTGTCGATGGACTACGTCGAGCGATTCGAGAAGCGGACGTTTTGGACGGAGATCGAGAGCAAGTTTGGGGGCACAAAGATCATCCTGCGGCCGCGTCCCGTCGGGTTTGGGCTGAGGTGCAACCCCAATATACACCAGGTACTCAAGGCGGCGGGTATCAAAGACGCGAGTGCAAAAGTGTGGGGGAGCAGGAATCCACTCATGGTTATAAAGGGGCTGTTTAGAATGCTGCAGGCTGGTCATGCACCGCTAGGCATGGGTGACGGCGTTGGTGGTGGTATGAGGCGGTTGGACAAGGGATCCGGTCTGAGGAACAAGAGCGCGATTGAGCGAGACAGAGGGCGGAAAATGGTGGATTTGAGGACGTTGTGACCAGGTGCTCTACCTAACAACACCTTGACAGCGACGGGTGCTAGACATTCATCACTACATTTTACGCCTTACTCCATTGACACTTTGGCCTGAACTAGAGGCAAAGATGATATTCAGCATGGGAATGCATTCGAGACAGAAAATCAAAGAGTTCGGAGGCTGGCGCATCGAACATCTTGTGCCCAGCATGTCAAACCATGATCTGGCTGGATATTCATAGCCTTGGATTGGGCCCAAGTTTCGCTCGTGCCGGTAACCCGCTGGTGTGCAGAAAATAACCGAGAATGAGACGCGTACCAGTGAAATCTGGCAATCAAATCAGCAGGGTCTTAGCCGATGATGTGACCGAAGGCGTACGGGTACTATACCAGTCCACCGCGTGTTGGATCGCTTCCTCAAGCGTCCGATTCGGAGATAGCAGTGTTGAGCGTGTAACGTTCGTGAGACCTGCTCGCACACACCGTGCGTTTGTCAGTCAGTATCATCACGTCGAGTATCGCATGAGATCTCTCTCACGGCTGAGACCTTGCCTTGATTCTTCTTCAGGGGCATATTCACCCGTTGTCGCTGGGGTCGAAAACTATTCAAGACCGACGACCACGGCGTCAGGACACGCGGCCATGTTCCTTTTACTGTGGTGAATGGGCGTAGAGTTGTGCCAGCGCATTCCAAACGTCACGGGCACACACTGGAAAAGGACAGCAAGACTGCCGTCGACACGGATGCAGTTCCATCCTGAGCCCTTCCCTGAATATGAACATCCAGAAGGCTCATGTTCGGGCTCTGCTGTCCACAGCAAGTACTCATGACGTGGGACGAGATGCACCATAGAGAGGTTTCTGCAGAGTTGATACAGCCGTGTTTGGTGAGACGCTGGAAGCTTCTAATCACGAACCTTGGGCGGCACACGATAGCAGCTTGCTGTACCGGCGGCAACGTTCCCGATATTAATGATCCTGATAGTGTTCACAAAGACCGGTGCGAACCAATGAATCATTTAACTTGCCTTGGGACATACACGCCACGAAGCGAGATAAGGTGTGGACAAGGCAAGCCAAAACACGTTAGTACGTAACTCGAGCACAGTTTGGATACCCACGACTCATCAACATCAAACGTCAAGTATTTTGATCCTGGATTTGAGTTGGTCCCCACACTGGCACGATCATATTGATTGTCAACCCGTCCCGGGGGCCACACCGTGTGGCGTTTCTCCTTTCCAAGTAGTTCGTTGCGCTCATCACATGCCATACAGCTAGGTGGTGTGCAATCTGGCAAAGCGTCGTCCCGTGACACATCCCTGTGTGGTTTGGATACCGTGCCGACGCAGGCGCCATCGCCAGAACTTGGCTTGTGACATCCGAGTCTACCCGAACCGAAACAGCGCCTCGGAAAAGGGTGGACTGTCCGAGACCACCTTTGTTCACAAACCACACCTGGCAGTGCCATGTCACATCCGAGCGATCATGGTGCGGATGTGCTTCATCATCGGCTACGGATTGGTCATAGATGCAGTCCATGACCAACCTCGTTTTCAAAACAAAGGGAAAAAAAAAGGTTCCGCAGACAATGTTTCGGAAACAAAGGTTAATATGGTTTCACAACGTGTGTTAGGTTTAACCCTCCTGCAGACACCATACCACGTTACGTTGTGAGACATAAAAGGTCTTCGTGCGACAAGCTTGTTCCGGAACATTTCGATGCACTGGGTGGGGCTGCGGTCCCTGTGTGTGCGGACTCTTTTTTTTTTTTACTCTTGAATTGACTCCGGTTGTGAATAATGAGTCCGGCTCTTGGGACAGGTAAGGTGAAACGTCACAAAGGGTCACGTCAGATCTCAGACCACCAGCAACGCTCCAAGGTAAACACACCTACGATGTGTCCCTCCGCCTCCGGTAACCTGGGCCATCGAGTACGAGGAGGAACAGCGGGACACCCAGCGCCTGGCATTCTGCACGATGGCCCTCCGGTCCGCTCGACCAAATGAGGCAACCGTCTCGGCTGCCATCGATCCACCCGGACCGTATGACACTATGACGTCAGCGCGAAAACCTCGGGGTCACGTGAGATCCTGTATGCAGAAATTCCAAACAGTGTGGAGAGAGTGACAAATGAATTTCTCTAAGACTCCCGCTTCCATTCATTTCAATTTTTTTTTTCTTTCAATTTATAACCCCTAATGTCGGTAGTGTGATAATGTGTCATATACACGGGTTTCCATAAAAAAGATTCTGGAATGCTCCGCTGTTCGAATTCCAGAATGGATTTATATCCTTTTTCGGCAAAAAATTTTTTGGGCAAGGTCGAACGCTCCCATCGAATGACTCTTCTAGAATGTGTTTGAATTGCATAACTCACATAGGATGAAGGTGTCGCATGTTTGTGCAGGGCGTTACATAGAGTGCGATAGAATTTCTCGTAGTACGCCAGGTACTTATAACATACATTGCTGAATGCAGCAAAAAGGGTAAAGAAACAGGGACGAAGGGAGAAAGAAAAAAAGAAGCAAGGAAAAAGAAAAGATGTCTGGGTCGCGAAACGTCGAAGTGGCTAGATGTATGGCGCCAACTGACATGAGAAGACGTGAATGGCGTCGAAAAATGGGAGGAAAAAAAGATGCATCATTTTTTCATACAAGTGGTTGCGTTCGAGATCGTCCATATGGAAATGTGTGGTGTGTAAAGAAGAGGGAAGAAAGGGAAGAGCGCACAAAAGTGGGTAAAGAACGACAACCGTGCTGCCTCCTATGAGGCCCCAGCGGTGGCAAATAATTTTCCTGGGGAGAACCAGTGCCGTCTCGTCCGCGGTCGTGCTGCCTGTCGACATTGTTCGTGCAGTCGCGCCGTCACCGCCATCCCAGTCTGCGGTGAAGCAACCGTCGCAGAGGAAGGTTCTGAAGACGGTGGTGAAGGCGAACGACGCCAAGACGACGTCGGGCTCGATGTGAAAAAGGAATGGAATGGAAATACATCAGTGAATGACCCTTTCCTGCCTCGGTGCTCTTCGACACTGCCAGGTGGAGTCCGCGGTGGTGATGAACCGCGCGGGAACGAAAATCGCCAGAGAGACGAAGGCCACCGCTTCTCCTCACTCCCGTTTGAAGATCGAGGGATCGGAATTGGTACGGGCGAACTAGCTCGGGGTAGTATTCCAGAAATGCCGCTTGCGACATGTTGCGACGGTGGTGGTGGATGCCCGGACATCGTGCCCATGTGTGCGTGTACCTCTTGCCGGCAAACATTCATGACCACAGCGGGTACGTACGGATTCATAGCATCAGTTACAACAGGATCACGCCGCCAAATAGCCAGGTGGGCGGGCGATGTGTCTTCCAACATCTTCTTCGAGGCAACGTCTAGGTCTACTCCCACCAAGCTTTCAGAAGAGCATGACATGGTGGTGGGGTATGAGGTCGAGTAATCGGTGTCTGGGTAGTCCCATGATGTCGGGTCAATGTGATGGCTACCAGGCGTCGCGTAGACACCAAGATCCACACTCGATGGCATAGCAGACGATGTCCAAGGGAGGGAGATCTTAGAAATGGAATCGGGTGAAGGAAGGTAAAAGCAAGAGGAAAATGGAGTGGCGCTCTCAACAGCGGTGTGCATAGAAGACAACGTGTTGTGCGTATTGTTGCTATTCGTGAAGAACAGTCGACGACCGCAGTCAGTGTTGATTTTCAGGGGCTTCTGAGGACGAGGACCGAGCGTGGGCCTGTTTCGCAGTATACTAATACCCTCGGGAGTGGTCGGAATAGATGGAATGGATCCGGACGCAACAGGAGATAACGGCGAGTAGGTGGAGGGCGGAGTGCGAGGGGCTTCATAAATCTTGAGAGACTCGAGCACAGTGGACGATGGAGAGCGAATCGACGACTCGATAGCCCAGGTTGCGTTGCACGAGGAATATTCTTCGTCCCACATTGGGTCCCGAATGGAGTGCCTCGCGTACTCCATCTCCGAATCGCTATCCTTGCTCCATCGAGAATGAAGTTCGGGTTGATCGACAGGCTCACCAGGAGTAGACGAATCGGAATCACTCTCGATGTCGACATCGATCTCCCAAGCGCAACGTGCCATGCTTCCTTCGAAGATGACACCTTCTGCGTAGAAATGATCTACCTGCTGTATGGCTGCCCTCACCTCCGATAGCGTGATACGACGGCGCCAGTCCACCTCGAGCATCCGGCACAGGATTTTGTTTACTTGGGCAGAGATCGGAAGGACAGTGGGAAGGAAGTTAAGGGGATCCTGGAGATATGCCTGAAAGGTGGGGTCCGACGAAGAGGCCGACTTCCAAGGGTTGCGGCCCGTAGCGAGGTTCAAAAGTATGATGGCCAAAGACCAGATGTCGTTGAATAGGGGGGAATACGACCCTGTTGGTGCGAACTCGCCACCCTGACATTCTAATCGCGGCAAGTTAGTCCTGCAAGCGGGCGATAGAGATAAGATACACGCCTGGGCTCATATGGTAAACGCTACCGGTGCGAAACTCTTCGCTAAACCTATCTGTAGTGGCGAGGCCGAAATCGGTGATAGCGACCCGCAGACCGCCGTCGAAGCACAGCACGTTCTCTGGTTTGAGGTCCCGATGATAAATTCCTAGCGAATGGCAATATTCGACGGCATCAAGAAGTTGAAGGAAAATGTGTTTAATGAGGTGATCCTGCCCAAGGTAGCGGCAATGGTGCAAGATTTGGGAAAACAGATCTCCATCGGAAGCGTAATCCATGACGAGGTAGGTGTAATTGTGCTCCTCCACGACCCGGTGGAGGGTGACCACGTTCGGATGGGCTGACGCAAGGCGATGCAGGGCTATTTCCCGCATGTGCAATTGACGCTGGCGAGAGCCGCTATGTACTTGGGAACTGATGAGACACTTGACGGCGTAATTGCGCATAAGTGGGTCTACGGCGCGATATACGACGCCGTAGCCACCTACGCCAAGGACCTCGACCAGTTCGAGCGTGTCGTTGTCAATGAGCGTACCCAGGGCTGGGGGAGGCGGGGAAGTCGCAGAGGGCTGCTTGGGCGGCATCCCGGGACAATACTGCGACAACGGAGGGGACGGTGGAGACCCAGGAGGTCGAGAGGGAGACGTCCGAAGACGAGGAATGTGGTGAAGAACAGTGGGAAGCAAGAGCGAAGGGTGAGTGGAACACGCCGGTAATTTAAGTAAGCTACGCCCCGTTGCAGCGTGGCTAGCATGAGGCAGCCAGACCCCCGTTGGTAGCGGCTGTTCGTGATAGACGAGCGGAAGAAAACGTTCCGAACGAGAAGGTTGGATAAAGCCATCGAGGCTGGCCACCTTTTTCTATCGCCAGTGACCTGGAGGAGATCAGTCATCATTTCAATATCGGTTCAATTGAAGGAGGCCCCTAGAAAGGCAGGAAGCGGGGGCGCGTCGTTACCATTTGGGTGTACAATGATCCGCACGCCAAGCAAGCCAAGCATTGGCGATTTCAGTCAGCAGACCAAGCGGAAAAAAATATCATACGAAAAAGAAAAAAAAAAAGACGGAATACGCAAAATGCACATACCACGTTTGGAGCATTCGATCAACGATCGTGAGACCGCGGGGGAGGCGACTAAGCGGGTCAGAGGGACCCTGGCCACCAGCTCATACCAGTCTGCCCAACCGACTCTGCATTGTGCGCGCGTCGTCGCTGTGAGGCTGCTTTGCCGCAGGACGTGATGCGCGTTGCAGAGAGGCAGTACAAGCAGAGTGGAAACCACGTGACCGAGACGCGTCGCGCTTGCGGCGGGTCGGAGCGGCGGGGTCTCAAAATGGCAACTGTGGGTTTAAATGTTAAGCGAGCGACAACGCGGGCCATTTTCTCTTCCTCAACGTGCTGCACAGCGCCCACGCGTCCAGCACCTCCCCCCACCCTTTCACACCTGCTCCACCCTTCCTATCTCAATGTCCGTGCGCTCATTTACTGTCTTCCAGGACGTCCCGTCCGACCTCCCACAGTCCTACGTCGACAGTCATGTTCGCGCCTTAACCCCTTCTGCCACGGACACAGCTGCCACATTGCTATCCACGCTTGCTGCGATTGAGAAAGAAAACCTTCACCCGATCACGGGACAACGCCCTGGTCCTCCAGTCGGCTCCGAAGCAAAAAAGCGCAAGACTGGCGCTCTTGCGACCAAGGTGCCCGCCGCGCCCGCTTCCAAGAAGCACAAGGAGCTCAAGGAGAAAAAAGTGGAACAAAAGAAGACGCGGAAGCCGCTCGGCTCGGCTGGCAAGTCTAGGAGTGCTGACTCTAGGAAGAGCAGCTCCAAGTCGTCTCGTTCTTCCCGCAAGGCTTCCCCATTGCCACCAGTTGCCGAAGAGCAGGAGTCGCACCGTCGACCTGCACGTCTCTCGACCTCTCAGATTGACATTGACTCTCGATGTTACGAGTTGACTGTCTCGCCCTTGGCAGACGTCTCAGAGGCTTATGATACGAGTAGTCAAGAACCTGACGTACATACAGAAAGGGTCCGTACGAGTATTCCCGCGCTGTCCGCAAGTGCTAACAACGCCTTTAGGACAAGTCGGTGGAACCAGCCGTCTGTGACTATATCCCCTCTATGGTCGACAAGTCTCTTCAAGCGAATGACACATCAAGCAACGCCAATGATCCATGCCGTCAGACCGACGACTTCTCGACGCCAGAACGCAAGCGTATCTACTCTGTCTTCACCTTTTCCTCGCCGTCCCCGACCTCGGAGCGTTTCAAACAAGCTCAGTCATCGCCAACATCTCGTGCTTCCCCCGCTTCTAGCTCCGAGTGACGAATCCAAAGTTGTCCAGGTCCCGTGCGACAATCAGCTCTCGTGTAATAATGAGCAACCCTACCCAAAAGGATATCATCGCATATATGTGTATACCATCACTTCCATCTATTCCAAGCATCTCCACGCCATCTCTACGATCGAGCATAGGATTACCCACCTTGTCTTTATGTCCCTTGTCTGGTCTGCTCGCTTTGCTCTTGCTTGCCATTGTGTGATTCCGACATACCTATACTCTTCTTGTTGGCCTGGGGCTAAAGCACACTTGTATTACCAGACATTTATCAATTTAATTCATATCTTCTCACTTGATGATTCTTGTGATACCATCAATTATAACGTCACTGCGTAGTCGTGCATGCGCTCCGTCGCGTTGGGCAGTGGCTCTCTGCCTGGTCTTGGCTGTGGCTATTGCTCATCTTGCCGTTGTACTATACGGATAATGTCGGTTCTTGTAGGTACCAAAACCTCCTTATCGGCGACGCCCTGAGGCGTTCCGAGTATCGGCTGACCATTGCCCTCATTCAATCTGCGCCCAAGATAATGAGTCATCCAGGGCACCATCAGGCGGGCACATCCTCTGGCCGACGCCGGCAGTTCGTCCTGAAGACCAGTTCTTGCTCTGATACATTTGTCAACTCATGGGCGTGGCCCGCAGACTGACCCGAGCCCTAGAGGTCCCTCACGAACCAGGCCTCACTCTGGTTCAGCAGTTAATCACCGTGAGTGTGCCCTTTGCATTCTGACGATACCGTCTCCCAACTGTCCCTTT
This sequence comes from Singerocomus inundabilis, assembly GCA_038089075.1. Taxonomy (NCBI): domain Eukaryota; kingdom Fungi; phylum Basidiomycota; class Agaricomycetes; order Boletales; family Boletaceae; genus Singerocomus; species Singerocomus inundabilis. Next base: position 11,158 of record JBBPKD010000050.1, read on the forward strand.
CAATCTCGGCTCTTCAAGAATGAGGACCTCCTGCCTGTAGTCCCCGAAAATAGGACTTGGCGTGGATACAACTATGTTGCGTTGTGCGTCTAGAATGCTCCTTCTCCACTGAACAGCTCAACCCACGGTAGATCGAAATAGCTGGGTGGCAGACATGTTCAACATCAACACGTGAGTCACCTAAAAAAAATAACTGGAAAAAGAAAGATACTCCTAGCATTATTAACATTATTCTCGAGCTGGATGATCGTGTCCTCCATGATCCAGTTGGGCATGTCATGGTGGCAAGCCTGGATCTGTGTATGGCTAGCATTCATTGTGCTGACACCGTTCCTGGTCTTGAACGCACGACCTGGTGCAGTGTTCCATGTCACATTTCCGGTAGTCATCCGCACGAGTTTCGGAGTCTTTGGAAGTCTGTGGTGCGTCTTCAATCGGGGCGCAATGGCCTGGTGAGGACACCGAACAGCTCCCATCCTCGTGTCTGTGCTTTAAATGGCGATTGCAGTATATGGTATGGTGTGCAAGCAAGCATCGGTGGGACCTGTGTTCTGGTGATGCTACGGGCCATGTGGCCCAGTGTGAACAACATTCGTAAGTGAATCCTTCCCTTGAGCACGCCATCTCTTATGGATGTGACTGCGACGCAGCCAATTCACTTCCTGCTTCGTCTGGAACAAACACTCGGAACTTTCTGTGTTTCTTCCTGTTCTGGCTTCTCTCGCTGCCATTGATATGGTTTCCTGTGCACAAGATGTTCGTAAGAGAAAGTTCTCAGCTCTAGAATCCATCACTTATACATTCTCGAAAGTCGCCACTTCTTTGTATTGAAGATGGTGGTTACGCCTATCGCAGCAATTGTGTTCCTCATATGGTGCATCCTCAAGGCACATGGGATAGGTCCGATCGTACAACAGCCTTCGTCTATCCATGGATCTAATCTAGCCTGGGCAATGGTCGTGAGCCTCATGTCGTGCATCAGCAACTTGGTGACACTTCTCACGTACGCGTGTCTGATCTGCCTCCCAGTTCCAATCTCACTTTTGATACAAAACAGGAATGCACCCGACTTTGCGTCTAGGGCAAGGACGCCCGCAGCGGCACTTTGGCCGCAGTTTGTTGCGCTTCCTGTAGCGTCTTCTATCGTGTGTTTGATCGGGATCCTAGTCAGCTCATCTTCCCAGGCTATATATGGAAAGGCTATCTGGTCGCCCATCGATCTATTGGGTCGATTCTTAGACGAGCATCCCACTCCCGCGACAAGGTTTGGGGTTTGTCCTGTATTTGCTATGTTTACTGTCGATGTGGCTCATCGGTTGGCTAGGTATGGTTCATCTCCGCCTCCTTTGTAATTGCACAGGTAAGCTACAGAATCGTTCACATCTGCTAATGCAAGATGTGTTTCCATTACTCGCGGAGTAATTCATCCATGCACTGTTAGATGGGGTATGTTCGTTTTATGTTTGCCAACCAGTAAACGGCGATTCATATTCTCATCCCTGCCCACTCGGTTTTTTGTGGTGATCGGGGGTTTGCACGTACGCGTTTTTGCATAGAACGAATATAGCTGCAAACTCAGTTTCGGCTGGGTGTGACCTGACCGCGTTATTTCCTCGCTTTATTGTGGGTGTTGTCCTCAGTTGCTGTGTTCCCTGCGCCAGACGTGATATGATTACATCAATAGTTAACACTGCCCCTCGTGTTTACAGAATATCCGACGAGGCGGATACATTGCGGCCGTCGTTGGCATATGCATGTGTCCATGGAACTTGCTCAAGAGCAGCAACAACTTTACGTCCTACCTGTCCGCATATTCTGTCTTCCTGAGCTCCATTGCTGGGGTAATGGTGAGTCCATCCTCAAAGGGTCACTGACTTCGCGATGTGTGCTCACGGCAGAATGGGCGGTCTTGTTTTCTGTTCGGTCGCGACACGGGTTAGGTTACGGAATATTATCTGATTCGCAAGGGACATTATAACGTTGTCGATTTGTACCAGACGGGAAAGAACGGCTGGTATTGGTACACGTACGGTGTAAATTTCCGGTGTGTTGGTTGGCTACACGCGACAAAGTGGCATCCCTGAATGGCTGACGAACGCCTTTTGCAGTGCTTATGCCGCATATATTGCGGGAATTTTAATAAACGTTGTTGGGTTCGCTGGTGCGAGTAAGTCGTTTTTTCCGCTTCCCTTTTCTTTTTCTCTTCTCAGCCTCGTACGTTGCCTTTGGGCAACTGTTTTCTGAATGTCCATAAAAGCTGGTCGCACAGTACCGATCGCCGCCACACGGATATACCAGCTCGCATTCTTTACAGGGTTCGGGGTATCGTCGCTCGTGTACTACGTGCTGAATCGATTGTTCCCTGTGGTGGGTGCGGCTGCGACGTTCGAGGAGGTGGATGTGTCAAGGTACGAACAGGAGTCAGAGAAAGCCCACGAAGTTGGTGATTGAAGGGTCCAAACGTGCAGCAAGGGAGGAGGATGCACGACGAGATGCCGTTTAGCCACTGGGGCAGAAAGTCCTCAATATGTACAGTCAGACAAGTGTTTCCTTTTTCGTATATGTTTCGGGAACATCCGAAGTATGATGTCACTCAACGTAGAGGGGGTGCAGCACTCATCAAGACACGAACATGGCTTCTGGTACTCAGTCGCCCCCGCTTGAAGCAACGGGATCTCATATCCCGATGGGCGTATCGTCTATTGACGGGACTTGCTCAAGACCCATGAGAGACATCGAACAGCGCGGAGGTAGGCCACATTGAGTCTTGGGGGGCTTGTATTCTCTGACTCCATTTAAAAATAGAGTACTTTAGCGACGCGGTACGTTGGAACTTGTCAGTGTGGCGCGGTCCAAACCTCACTTGCGTACATCGGACAGGTCAAGGAACAGTACGCGCAGTGCTTGCTCACGCAAAAGCCACCTCCGGGAGACAAAAAAACCAAAAGGAAGTAGGGAAGTGGTGGCCGCATCATGCCATCAACTGTCCTCGCAGAAGCGATATATTGCTTGTTCCCGTGTTGTACAAAACGATTCGAGACTGCTGGTTGAGCTAGGTTCCCTTGAGTTCGTTTGTTACTTGGTCAGATAATTGGACCACCATTCCTCGAAGTTCGAGCACCCGAGGTCACCGACCAACTTGACTGTTTCATCGGTAGACAAGTGGCAATCTCTAGGACGTGCGACTGCATCCGCTGGGACGGAGCTGTCGCGGATGACGTGGCCAATGGGCAGTTTGAGAATCCTTGCAAAGATTTCGCACATGTTGTACTTTGTCAAGCATTCGCCAGCCGAATAGTGTGCGACGCGGGGTAGAGCCTTGTTCGAATCTATGTTTTGAATGTTGAAGAAGGCAAGGAAGGAGGGGGGGATTTGAGCACTTACCCGACACACGAACGAGGAATGAAGCGATATCGAGGACATTGGTGGGGTATCTTTGTGCGTAGTCATCCATCTTGTACGTCTTTCCAGACCGGTCCTGGACAACGTCGACGAGGATGTTGACTGCGCTGTCCGAATTCTTTGGCGCTGGACCGTAGCTTCGGAATCCACGTCAGATCCAAAAGAGAAAAGCGAACCGTAAACTTGGAGCGGACTTACAGCACGGGTACTCGAACGACGACAACATTGACGTCACTCACACCTAAAACAGCCTTCTCGCCAGCAAGCTTTGTGACACCATACTCCTGCAGGGGATTCGCCTCGCTTTCTGGTTTGTAAGGAGGATTCTTCCCGTCAAAGACATAATCTACATGTTCGCGGCACTGGTGCATGAGAAGATCAGTAATGACGATCAAGACGTTTACCTGTGGAAATGTACACAAGTGTAGCATCGTTATCCCTGCAAATTTGAGCGAGATGTCCAGGTACGTCTTGGTTGAGCTATGAGGGTGATGTTAATCAAGGAACTGAGTGAGATCATTAACACATGGATGCACCTTAACTGCGGCTGCGGCGCCACCCTACAGAACAAATTTTTTTCTTGATGAACGCCGTCTTGAAGCTTATGACAGGACACCCAACTTACATCCTTGAATGCATCTGGCCGTCTTTCGGCTGCGCAGTGAATCACCCCTGAAATGGATCCAGCTCATCAGCATGCGCCGAAACTCGCCGGGACATCTAGTTGAGACCATCGACATACAGTTGAACCTGTGTTCGCTAAACAGCTTGCGGAGGGTCACTCCTCCCTGAGAGAGCAGATCGTCGGTCAAGTCGAGCCTGACGAGTCCTTCTTTGACTTGCGAGTATGAGAGACCGACGGTGTGAACGCCCGTGCGCTGGAATGCGTTGTACACGGCAGTTCCCAGGACGCCGGATGCACCTAGTAGGCATAATAACATTGGTCCCATCAGATCATCGTAGGAGACATCGACAGCTTGAACCTGTGATCAGGACGCTCTTCATCGCCTTGGATCAATCTTGAGTAAGTGATGGTTGCTGGTCCTGTCACCGTGTGCTTTGAAAGGCCGCAACCGTGCGCGAGAATTTCGTTTCACAGGCTGCCTATTGGGCGAAAGTCGATGTCTTTTTTTTTGGTAGTTCCGTACCAGTCTCTGAGGCTCGGTAGGTCTACCCATTGTCCCATCTATCGTCTTTCCGTCTGGACGAGAGACATTAACATTTTTGCGGCCCCTGTCGAGATTTACGATGTAATTCATGGAGCATCTGGTCTGCTCTAGTTGCATCTCGGCAGCGAAGACCTCCTTTGACTCCTATTGTGTGGTCACGATCACTTTCTGGCACTTTGGTTAATTTCGGAGCGCTTTAACCTTGCATTTTTTTGGCCTATTTCTTCTGGCTAGGCAAAATTCAAATCCCGACGATGGCGAGACTCGATCGCCACATGATTTCAGAGGGTCAGCTGGTTTATTGCATAACGGAATTTGCAAGGCTTCGAAGCACTCTGAGACGAGCCAAGCTCGGACAACATTCCATGCCAGATCGTCAGGGATTACAGTACTAGATAGTACATGGCAGGTATGGACATGGACCCCATTCCACCCTACATTCCAAGCTGTCACTTGGCTCTTCTAAGGGCTCCGGCACTGGTTTGTGCTTGTCAAACTACGTACCGGGCGCGTAGTAATTCCCGCGCCCCGTCGCGCATCCATGTTAGCGCCAGGGCCCGTACCAATGCGATGGTTGAGGGACGAATGCTAGATGGACGTGAGAGTTAAACCTGTTCCTTCGTTCGATCTAACACATGTATGGTCAACTGGTTTCTCCTGCTAGTCTCTAGAAGGTCTAGAAACCAGTTGCATCATTCAGGTGTCAGTGTGTACAGCTGACTAACATCTACCAGGCGTAACCCTCCCTGAGAGTACACAGGTTTTTAGATCTCCTTAGTCAACATGCAGGGAACTATGCCTCAAGATAAATTTACTGCGTATGGTCTAGCAATCCATCATTTGCCCAACAGACAGTAACCTTATTTTATGTCATCTGTGCTGGCTTAGTAAGGTCTAAGAAAGTTAAGTATCTTCCCAAGATATAGGAAGCAATCAAGCGTTAGAGCATCGGTCGACAGCCCACTGTTCCTCCCTTGTAACACGAATCCCGAGGCGCGTCTCAAGAGGTAAGCATTAAACAGGGAGATGACGTCGAAACAATCTGTCAGCGTCATCAATGGGTTACCCTGAGCCTGGGGCCTAGTCTTGATGATTTACGTCTAAAAATCGCCCTGATTCTGCCAACCATGCGAACCAGAAGGGATGACTCTCCCACTTGTAACCAGACTGACAACTGGCTGTCACCGATTCAAACTCCTTCTCGCAAGCGGCGGGAAAGGTTAAAAAAGAACTTACACTCATTGGTTAGATTAATGCTAATGTGAGTAAGATCATGCATAGTGCCCTGAAAACCGCGTAACCATTCGCAACGTGAAGACTTCAAGCGATGCTGCTCGTTGTGATGTCCAAGGTTCAAACCTGTCCCATGACACTGATTGTTCGACAGCGCGTGCGCCATGCGAACTCATTAGCCGCGTTCGCGGGATCAGTCCAGTCGGATCAGGAGTATGAGCCCAGCACCAATGAGTGCCCTGCTCTCGTCAAGTCCCTCGAAGCTTAGATTGACTGAATTAGCAAATACGAAGATCGCATGGCTATATGAACTGCCGCACTCCTCTGGGGCTGAAGGTACGTACTTGTGGAGACGCCGGCCCGCCGGCTATGCTTCTGCATCAAGGTACTACACTGTACGGCAGGTCTGTCAAACAGATTTATATCAGACGGGACAGGACGCTGTCGCGGTTTGCAGGCGATATACATCTCTCTCCCTTAGCCAATTATACCTTTCCGAGCTTAGGATGGTACCCCTCAGGCCCTCCCTTCGCATTGAGTGCTCCGCAGCGCCCTCGAGCCACGTGCGGGCCACAAGACTCGAGAAGAGTCCTGCTGCCTCTCATTCACACATTTCATTCTTCCGGTAAGAACACTGCCTACAAGCGAGGGAAATCCACTGAGTCCTTCTCACTAGCTCCTTACTTTTGGATTTGCAAATATATAGCCCCACCGTTAAAGTGATAAAGCTGTCTGGGCTGGGGACTTCACAGTCCCTTCCGGTGTTTTGTGACCAAGATAAAATTGAAGGGAAAGTTATGCTTGACCCAAGCTGCTCGCAGAACGGTCGGTTGACGGTCTCCGTACGTTTCCTCCGACCATTCTTCTTCCTCTTGACTAATAGAAGAACAGCTGGAGGGAACTCTTGAGTATTCATCTTTCGAGGACAATCCAGACGAGTACTCTCAAAACCCGAAGGATGGAAAACATCGACACGTGTTCTTGTCTTTATCAGCCACCACCCCCATTTCGCCTACTCCTGACTCTCGGTTAACCATCCGTGAGGCGCTAAATGTTCGCAGACGGTCTAGTGCCTCGAGCCTGAAGAGTCCTCCATGCCGTTCTTGCGAATTCAGCTTTGAGCTTCCTCATTGGCTTCGGTCTGGCGAGATGCTGCCGACGTTCTCGTCCAAGTCACTTAGCATAGACTCGCGAAGACAGTCACACAAAGAGGAATTCGAGGTCACGTATCGTATTACAGTGGTCTGGGAAGAATCAGACGTGTCTCAGCCCAGAGCCATGTCAGTCGATCGTAGCATGCGGGATAAAGTGTAATCTGACCATTGTTACAGACTAGAGGCCCCTGTGTTGTTCCAACCTGACACCGATTTCCAATCTTGCGACGTTTTTACTATCGAGCCGGAATGCTGGTTAGAAATACCTTTGATCCCAGAACGTCCAGTACCGTTCAATTGTGCGGTGAGTGGATATGAGTTTTTACCTTTTTGAGGATGCGGTTGATAGTGCTCGTCATAGGTGACACTCCCTCGCCCCGTATCATTTTTCCGCTGTGATTCCATCCCATATTTTGTTGTATTCGCAACGGACACTAGATCACCCTGTTTAATTAAGGAAATTGCTGCTGATGCAACAATATCCGTATCTCTTCTTCGCGAAATCACCATAATCCCACAGCGCATGCTTCGATCACCGGCTCTTCCAGATACGCCACCGGCCAGCGATGAATCGGACAGCCAAACATCACCATTTATACCTTATTCTAGGTTGCTCAGACGATCAGTCAAGACATCCAGTCGATCTCACACTCGGGATGGGTCCCATTGTTCAAAAAAAACACCGTCCGAGTTCTCACAAGAGGTCTTCTCTGCATTGCGAACGCTGGATACACAGCTTTTCATCGGTTTCCCCAAACGCCCTCGGGCAAAGGATGCGTCGCAGAGTCTTCCCGATGGACTTTACAAAGGCAAGGTGCAATTATCAAAAGACATGCTACCCAGTGTTGACTGGGCCGGAATAAGCATCAAGGTGAGAACTATCATCATGCGTGACAATTGAGAGAATCTCAACCCTTCTTCCGCTCCCTTCTTTTTTGTAGTATTACCTTGAGGTTTCTGTCTTGGTCGGTCAAGACAGTATGAGGGTCCGGGTTCCTATCAAGGTCCATTAGCCCTCTACTCCCACATACAACATCCTTTGGCGAGACCTGGCAACCATCCCTGCTGGTTTAGGCCCAGCTCTGCAACCTGGTCAGAGCTATTGCTAGATGGATTGCCCACAGTGTGCTGGTCTGCTGAAACCAGATAATTTGCTCAAGCCGGCAATGCTGGCTTGTTTCCCATCAAATCCTGTGCTCGTTGGCCAACTTACAAAGCAGAGATGGCAGCGCCATCTTGTTTTTTTTTTTTTTTTAAAAAAAAAAGATTACATTCTTTGGTTCGTGTCTTACATTCTCTGGCTCGTATCTTACATTCTCGTGCATTGCTTTTATGGATAACTTAAAACCCATCACCATACACATCTATGTACACTACATTAATTCTCTGGTTCTGGTCAGTGTTGAATATCCCCCACTGCCACGGTAGTGGGGGAGTTTTTCTCATGATCAGCTAATAAATGATCCGCTCTCTGCAAAGCGGACTGCGGAAAGAACTTGCCCCAATTAGCCTTTCACTAATAAAGTTGTGTGTTTCTTTTTTTTTTGAGAGGCACAATGGCAACTGGCGACTAGCTAACCTAGACACAAGGTTATTTGTTTCGTGGCTGTAGCACATGCAACATGAAATGGAGTCGGGAATTGGTGCAGACAGTGTCGCTGTGACGATTGACGGGTCACAGTACTTGGATTGATTACTACATTCGGCAGCCTACTACGACACTCACGTTCCTACTTGGATTGTGCTCAGCACACCTTGGGTTCTTTAGCTCTCGAGAATCCTCGCAAGTCGTCACCTGGGATCTCGATACTCGATTCTGATTACTGTGCACTTTATCAAGTCGACTGGTCGGTAGTTGCATTGCACGAGAAGACTGACGCACATCACGCCATGGACTCCGCCGTCGAACACCCCACCACTACTTGGGAGACAATGCCGGAAGGAAACGCGTTCTATCGACGTTTACAGTTGTATTCGACACCAGGGAAACTCCCTGACTTGAGCGACTTCACCATCGCCGGATGTCGCAACGGTGGACCCATCGGTGGGTGTGCACCCTACTTTGTAACGGCGTCATACTAACCCACGCGCATATGCTAAACTTGTCGCCCTTCTTTTCACTGTACCCTACAGCGCTCATGCGTGATACATCAAAGATAATCGCAATTGGTCGCGCAGGTCCTGCTTTCTCGAAGTCCCAGGTCCAAGTGTATTCTTCTGCGGGCGAGGGGTTACTACTACTCAGTGTGAATATTCTACTGCCATTATGCTTCGACATCGATAACTGACGCGTCAATGGATAGTGGGATCAGGGGAAAATCATTCACTTTGGATGGACAACCGACGAACGGTTGGTACTGCTCAATGAAGAAGGTGTCTATCGATTATATGACCTTCAAGGCGACTATCAACAACACTCCCTTGGATCAGAAGCTGCAGAGATGGGGATAATAGACGCCCGAATCCATGAGAACGGATTAGTGGCTCTAACGGGCTCCTTGACACTCCTAGAGGCCAAGGATTGGGAAGGTGGAAAGCCGCTCACGTTAGCGAATCCTGGTGTGTGTGCGGATTGATGCGTCTATGTCTGACACTGACGTGAGAGGACTGAAACAACGGCACGATAGGATTATCCGAGCCACCGCATGCGTGGGCTGTTATTCCACCTGACCAGAGTATATCGCGGCACGTTGAGGTGTTGCTGTCGGTGGAGGCGACGATTTTCGCTGTCGATAACCTGGAGAATATCGACCAGCGTGTAGCACGTGGGCCGTTCCTCAAGGTGTCTCCGTCGCCGAATGGCAAGTTATTGGCGCTCCTGAATTACAATAATCTTCTATGGGTCGTCTCGACCGATTTTCAACGCAGCCTTGCGGAATTTGACACTCAAACAGCCGGCGCAGAAGGCCCGGTCAACCAAGTTGAATGGTGCGGGAACGATGCTATCCTTGTCACATGGAACAATCTTGCACTCTTGGTCGGGCCTTCTGGTGACACTCTGCCGTAAGTTACCGCGCGGAATGAGATTCTCGTAAGAAAAGTAATGGAGTGACCTAGGTACTTGTATTCCGGAGCGACGTTTTCGGTCACAGAACCTGACGGCGTGCGCGTCATTGGCCAAGAAGTCACTGACTTCATTCAAAAAGTGCCTGGTATGAATGAATGGTCAAATAGGCACGTCAATGAACTAATTTCAACCCCACTGCTAGCATCGTCGATGTCGGTGTTCCGACCTGGTTCAACGTCTCCGTCAGCGATATTGTTTGATGCCTGGGAGAGCTTCACTCGACGGTCGTCCAAAGCAGACGAGAGCATTCGCAGCATTCGACCTGAGCTCGCTGGGGCTGTCAATGAGTGTATTGACGCTGCAGGCCACGAATGGGAACCATATTGGCAACGCCGGCTTCTCAGTGTCAGTCCATTCATATGGCCTTGATATCTGCCTTTCTCTAACGAAATATTTAGGCAGCAAAGTTTGGTTGGGGATTCTTGGATCTCTACAACCCTGGTGACTTTGTTGCAATGGGGCAGGCACTCAAAGTGTTGAATTCGGTCAGGTTCTATGAGATAGGGATCCCATTGACCTATTCCCAGTGAGTCAAGAATTTCATCTTTCCATTACCTTGCTGATGGGTCGGGCATGTCAAGATATCAACACATGTCGCCAATACATCTCATCACCCGGCTGACATCGAGGAACCTGCACCTTCTCGCCCTTCGAATCTCGTCGTATCTCTCACTCAAGGCGGACATCGTGTTGAAGCATTGGGCTAGCGCCAAGATTGCACGCTCCAAGTCCTCTGCCACCGATACCGAAGACGAGGAGTTGTGTAGTGTGATTGTCGAAAAGTTTGAGAAGCTCGGAAAAGGTGCAGTGAGTTATGCAGACATTGCGCGTCGCGCTTGGGAAGTCGGCAGGGCGGGTCTAGCGACCAAGGTAAGCATGCACTTCATTTTGTTCCTGTGAGCCCGCCAGTATGTTTGTCAACATCAACTTTGCCTTCTCAAGCTTCTTGACCACGAGACGCGCGCTTCAGATCAGGTACCGCTCTTGTTGACGATGAAGGAAGACAAATTGGCATTGTTGAAGGCGGTAGACAGTGGGGATACTGAACTCGGTACGTGTGTATCTGTATTGACGTGTGGTTGACCGGCTCAGCGTTTTAGTGTACCATGTTTTGTTACACTTACACAAGCGACTCCCACTAGGCTCCTTCTTCCGCCTGATCGAGGACGGGGGAGAACAGCTCGTACCTGCCAGCAGGCTACTTCAGGTGTATGCTCGGGAACAAAACAGAGAAATGCTGCGCGACTTCTACTATAGCGACGATAGAAGAGTGGAGAGTGCCGTTCTTGCGCTGGAGGAGGCCAGTCAGATGACGGTGCGTGTGTTCGGCTTTCGTCGACTTCCGTTCATGTTCGTAAACATGCAAGGCATAGGACCAAGCGGCAACAATCACGTCTGTCAGGGCCGCAGAAAAGTTCTTTTCTGAGGACAAGGATCGTGGCTTTGAGGCCAAGGTGCGTCTCGGAATTTCGGAAACCGAAAACGAGGGCATTAAATTTGGTCGGAAACGCAGATGATGGATGAGAGCGCACGCCTGCTTGCCATGCAGCAACAGTTCGAGAAGGACTCTAACGGCCAGATTAAATTCTTTGGACAAAGCGTCTCCGAGACGATACGCACGTGTCTCTTGAATGGGATGAGCAAGAAGGCAGACAAGGTCAAGAGTGAGTTCAAGGTCCCCGACAAACGGTGGGTGGACCCGTCCCTCGCGCTAGGTGTCATCCCTCCATCTCTTTTTTTTTTTGGAAATGTAGTTTCTGGTATATCAAACTGCATACGTTGACTACTCTCAGAGACTTTGAGGGTCTCGACACGTTTGCGCGGTCGAAACGGAGTCCGATTGGATATGAGACATTCGTTCGACACCTCGTCACGGCTGGGCATCCCAAAGAGGCTGCGAGCTACGTCATACGATGCGATGCGCCCAAGAGGGTAGAACTGTATGTGCTCTGTGGGGACTGGCGTGCGGCCGGGAGAGAGTGCAAGGAACGAGGCGACAAGAAGGGACTGGAGTATGTTTTCTTCTAAATTCCTGTGGGCTGAGTCGTCGCTGACGCCTTTTATCAGGGCACTGAAGAGACAGTGTCCAAATTCGTTGATCGCGCGAGAGCTGGATAATTTGGCTGCTACGATGAAGTGAGACTGGCTACGTTGCGTTTCATCTTTTTTTTTCTTTTCTTTTAGCTTTGATACTTGTACTTCTCAGCATTGCTGGACCCTCTAATTTATGATGACCATGTCTGTATGAGACCAAGTTTTTAAAAAAAAGAAAGAAAAGAAAAATAAGGGCTTGGGCATCTATCCAGTTTACAAGGTCCATCCGATTCGGTAATATACATACTCCACAGCATCGTCTGTGCGGTTCCTCTTAGACCTCCCATCTCTATAAGCTTCGCAAACGACGGATTCTTTCGAGAGAATGGTGAGTTGTCGCTGTGAACCCTTTAAAACACGATCCTTGGGGATAAACACTTCTTCGATTGTGCTCGACTCGAACGTATGCGTTGGCCGGAGAGGGATGACGAGGTGAAAGACGGGGTCTTCGTTCGAGCCGTCTGGAGAAGAGAGGAGCGATGTGAGGCAATCGCGTATCCAGACAGCATGCTGAGCCTCATAAACGATGTCGGCACCAAAAACGAGATCGAACGGGATCGACAAGATATTGGGTCTAGGTAATGTGGGCGTCGTCGGCGGCGGTGAAAACGAGGACCAGTCTAGAGGATGGCTATGGACGAGGATCGTGGGGGTGTGATCGGCGTCGTCGATAGAGAAGTTAGCGTCAATGTTGGATTGGAGATTGGCGAGCACAGCGGGGTAAAAGTCTGTGAGGACGATGATTGCTCGGGGATGGAAAGTCGGACTTGGATGTGTGCGAGGGGTCAATGTCTGCAAGAGCTTCGCAACCGTCAGCCCGACCAACCCAGTGCCCGCGCCGAGCTCGAGAACACGGAGGGGGCGCTCTCGAGCATCGAGACAATCAGCACCCAGGAATCCCAGACCAAACCGATCGGGATGTTCTACGATCATCTCTGCGAGCACACACGCGCCGCCCCACGTCTGCGCACCGACGCTGGCATAGTCGTGGTTGTCCAAGGGGATGTCCGTCAGATCGACGTGGATTGTTGTCGCGCTTGGGCGATCCCTGGCGATGCCGCTCTGGGCCGTCGTCGACACGAGCGGCGCGGAGAACGCGAAAGAGAATCTACGGTTGAGTTTTCCGGCAGCGGCGACGCCGGCGCAGGTTGCAAGGAGGGAGGCTGCTTGTTGGATGATAACATCGGTGTCCGTGGTGGCATCGGTGAAAGGGTTGGTAGGGGTGGTTGCTAGTGGTGATGGTGATTCTTGCTGCACTTCCAGCTGGGCGATGAGCGCTGTGAGCCAGCGAATTGCGTATGCGCGTTCGAAAGCGTCGAATTGGACGTCGTCGTCGTCGTCGTCGTCGTCATGTTCACCATCGGGCGATGAGGCTAGAGGGTGCAGACACCCGCCTCGTTGTCGTCTTCTGCGAGAGCCGCGTACTTGAGGGCGATAGAGTGAGTGGAGGTAATGGAGGGACTCAGAGAGCTGTGCGGTGGGCGTGTGCGCGATCTTGGCGATGGGGGGAAGACGCGACGTCGGTGGTTGGATGGTTGGCGGCATCGTCCTTGACGATCATGGACGTCGCAATGAACTTGAGCGCGAACCAGCCCACCACACCGTGCTTTGGCACAACCCACCCATCCCAATCTCAGTCCTCCACGTCGTCCACCTTTGCGGGCCTCGCGTCGATTCCGACGGGGTCGTCGTCCAGTTTCCATTCCACCACGTCCTTTGTTGGTCTGTCCCAGGAGTCGACCACTACTACCGCTACCGGGTCGACCCTCGTAGACCCAAATTCGCCTGAGCTATTCAAGCAGAATGTACAGATCGCCATGGAGCAAGTCGCTCGGGTGAACGCTCTCGCGCGAAGCGCGTTGCACGGCATGTATGGTCCAGCTCTTCATGATCCCACTGCTCTTTCTCTAGGGCTCACTCGAAATTCGGCAGACAAAACGCCTACCAGGCAGGCGTCAATCCAGCGCAGACACAAGGTCAGTTCTTGTGCTCTATGTTCCTCCTCTTCTGGTCGACGTCTGGACATTGACCCACAATCTCCCCAAGCGGATCTAACGATGCTCGATCAAGCCCTACACTCCCTCGCTGAGTTGCTCAGACAATCTGGCGTCGGGGCCTATCCGCTCTCTGCACCTACCGACAGTGCACGAGACGCAGCGAGTCCGCCGACGGAGCAACAGCTCATCGCGGAAACGACCCGCGGCGTCCAGCAGCTGTATGAAACGTTCAAGCGGATGCAAGAGAGCAGCGCGGTCGTTGCGAACCTCTTGACTGCCCCGGAAAGCTTGGGACGCCCCAAGGCACCATGACCGGCGGGGGTTTGAAACGACCAAAGGTGCTAATGTTCGCATCAGAACGTCAGTAATAGATCGATTGGTCGTTGTCGTTTCGTTTGATACGTGCAACGAAGCATCGGGAGTCACTGATGTCACCAGTTTAGCAGGTTCCAGAAGCAAAGTCTTTGAACAGCGCTCGACAATACTCGATGTACCTTGCCATACAATTTTCGAGTGTATTTGAACGAAAATACTACTGAACATGTTACTGAAACCCCATCTTGACACACATTCACCTTCCTCATCATGATCCCTCGATCTTACTGAACATAGATGGTGCTAGAGACACACAGGACCTACAGGGATGATCAGCGACTTCTGGTTATCGTAATAATTTGTAAAGGCCTTGCCTCGGAAGGGTAGAGGTTCGTGCAGATCGAGTTCAAGTTCGGGTTATTCTGGAGGAGCGTGGCATCCGGAATGCTGAACGCATCCGCAATACTAACGCAGGTATTGCCGGACTGTACGACGTAAGTAGTATTGCAATCTTGGCCTGTTAAACCCAAGCAGATGACCTGCAGATAAATCAGACTCGACGTTGGCATGCAACGGTACTGTAGGAGATGCCTCACCTCGCCAACCTGAAGGTTGTCACAGTTCGCATCAATGACTCCGCTGTTAACAGCTGCGAGCTGATATCTGTCAGTTATTAAATAAATTTTGAATCGTCCATATTCGCGCTATGAACAACTCGTAGGCTTACGTGGAGACATTGTACTCGGCAGATATACCGTTGCAAGTATCACCAGGTGCAATAGTCGCACTTCGATCGCAGTTGGCAGGCAAGGCGGCTTGAGCTACAGCAAGATTAAGATATACGGCGAGGGCATGATATTGCAGTGATCACACCCTGGAAAACGGCTGTAGCGGCGAGCGCGATGGTGGCGAGGAGACCAAGCATGTCGAACAAGAGATGGTTCTTGGAAGGGGACGAAGGTCGCAGACGACTACTGTTTCCTCTGCAAAAACGCGACTGCTTTTATACCTTTTTTGCGTCCAGCGCCCAAGAGTTCAGGGGCAAACGTACCCTTTCCATTGCCTTTTCTTGTCTGCGACGACCATCAATGCATCACGGCGGATCCAGATGACTTGGAATCGAAACTCAATGAGCAATATTGCAGCACTATCCACGCCCGTGTACGGAGAGAGCTAGCCGGAATGGCAAGGCAATCGAAACAGGTGCATGCATGGGGATGCCGGACAGACTAAAGATTGAGCCAGCGATGATTTGCGGTAACCATTGAGGCGTTAGTGGTGACCCGGCAGTCTGTCGGGCATCGTATGCGATTGTCAAGCGTGGTGACGAGAGCAGGAACGCCCCGACGGAACGTTAATTCTTTGTATGGGCTTGGATAGCCGTCCTGTGAGTCCCCGACCTGCACATGTGAGCTTGTCCTGCAATCGCATGGTAGTCATGAGTCGGATTCCGTTTCATCTTCTTTCAATGCCAAGTAAGCCCGAGGGCTTGGTGTCATTGACTAGAAGGGTGTACCGGCATGTAATATGATACCCATTGATACATGTTTGGAAATTATATTCTTCGTGGTCCTGGGACGACGAGGTGACTAAGATGGACTCGTCGTCACCCGTTGTCCACTGACCGTGTCGTTACGTCTTAAGGCTCTGCACGCGAAGATGGATATGCCCAAGTAATGACAGTCATCATGCGTCATCTGATACATAGTCACCGATTCACGGTGATGCTGCGGTCCACTTGGTAGGATGACGTTATCTTATATAGATTATCCACAAGGTTCACCCTGATCACCATCAGATTTTCTTCGTCGAACAAGGTCATGCATAACAGGGTTTGCAGTATTTAGGATAGATATGGATCAGGGGTAGTATAAAATATAGTATTTAGAAGTGACCGAATCCAAAGTTCGCTTGAGGTTCTAGACTCTGGAACTTTGCGGAATCTTCGAGTAGCTCCATGCGTGAGGATTTATTCGAAAAATGGTCCCAGAGAGAACTTTAAAACGGACAAATCAGTGGCAGGAGCTAAAGTATGACTGGTATGTGCTTATACAGTATCACTGTACGCACCAAAATTTTGTAATGTTTAATACAGTACTCCAGTACTCCCCCTCGAACGGAAGAACTAGTCAATAGCAAAAATTGGAATACCTGTGTGATTCAATAAACTTGGGCTGACGATGGAATTATGTCTAATTTGGGTTAAGTCAGTATTCAGGTGTCCAAATACGGTAGTCGCGTCTGCTCACTGTCGTCTTCGCGATCTGCACCTCAGGGATTCGTTCCCTCCGTCTCCACTCTATATACGTGTTTGTTGCCCAGTATGGCCTTTGACATAAAAGCACAACTAGGTAAGTTCAACGCTTCAGTTTGAGCTTACCACATCGACGCAGCCCCGGGTTTGGCACGAGCCTGATTTGATGGTCTTGACCGGTCACCATACGTCCCACTCGCATCTCGTTGCTCGTAAGTCTTTCTCACTCTCTTTTTGTCTCACAACTCGGGGGTTCAACACGTCGTCGTGTGAGTTCGTCAGGTGGCTTAGGTAGTGTAGGTAAGTCACATGGCGTGTTCTCAAGTCCTGCCGGGCACTGACATTCTTTATTTATAGCCAATGCCACCAGCGCGGGCTATTGTAGCTCGCAGTCGGCCGTTTCCCGATCCTTGCTGTCACATTCCGCTACCATCTTGGCGTCACTGCGGCCATCTGTGTCGCCCAACCTCCGCTTGTGATCAGCCGATTCGACCACTTAGACTTCGGCGGTTCCATCTTTGAACTTAGTAACGTCGTCTTGACAGACTTCTTGTCACTCTATGCAGCCTCCAGGATTGTATACGGGGTACTTGCATTGTCAGTGATGCCTGGTGGCTTGTCCTTGCTGATGGGAACAGTCGTCATCCAACCTCCTCGCTTCCCCTCGAGTGGTTTGCCAACGGTCGTTAGTGGGTATAAGGGTTACGTCCAAGTCTCACCCATTGTATTTTCTGCTTCATGTACCCCATTGCTGACCTCCCACTTCGATTTGTCACTCCGGAGGGTTCCAATCCAGTCCTTTCAGGCTCCATGGGGCATCATGTTCGTGTAGTCGATATCCGCGTCGCCACTGTCGTCTTGGCTGCCCACGGTGGTGCAGCGCTGGCCGGAATACTTCCACATCTACGGCCCCAGTGTCCAGACTCTCTGGTCCAGCATCATCTTACACACTCTTGTCCTTAGCCCTTTCCACACACTCTCCTGCCTTCATTTCGTCGGTCGTTCCAACCTCGTCCTCGGCTCCTCGAGTAACCCACCTGGTGGGTTCGGCGACTCGTCTACCAGCCCCGTGCCCCCGACGCGTATTATGCTTGAGTCTGTATCGTCGATTCGTCAACAGTCTTTCGTCAACCTTTGGGTTCCTGGGGCTTCTTTGGCGTACGAGAGGTGTCCATTCCCTCGCCGTCGTCTTCATGGTGGTTGCTCATCGTCACTCTCTCAATGCGGTTATGTCACCCCTCCAAATCTATGGATCGTCTCGGTGGAAGCCGACAGTGTCATGCTTGCCTTTTATTGTCATCGAAATCTTCAAGTTTAAACTCCGCTTATGCATCCGTGTCGTGCCGCAACGAAAACAGGACCAAAATAACCTCAAAACGCGATTTTGTCGAAAGCTCACAAGGGTTTAAATCATTTCCGAGCAACTAACACGAACAAACCCAAAACAAACGATTTGAACTACCTTGATTCTCGGGTGTGTTCGGACGAAAATTATCGTGTTTTCGCCTGACACTGAAACCCCATTTTGACACACGTTCCTCATGATAATCCTTCAATATCCTTCGACATAGATGGTGTTAGAAACACACAGGACCTGTCGGAAAGATCAGCGACGTCTGGTCGTCGAAATTATTGGCAAAGGCTTGACCTCGGAAGCATAGAGGTCCGAACAGGCCGCGTCCACGTTTAGATTATTCTTGAGGAGCGTGCTAACCGAAATATTGTGTTCGCCCGCGATGCGATCGCAGGTGTCCCCGAACTGCACGATGTGGGTGGTTTTGCAATCTTTGCCTTTGAGACCCAAGCAGATGACCTGCAGATGATTCAACCCGAGTTTTGGCATGCAATGGCATTATGGGAGGTGCCTCACCTCGCCGATCTGAAGGTTATCACAGTTCGCATCAATGATCCCGGTGTTTACAGTCGCGAGCTGATATCTGTCGGTTATTCCAAATGCACGGTGAGTTACACACTTGCGGTGTGGACAACTCGTAGACTTACGTGGAGACATTGTACTTGGCAGATATACCGTTGCAAGTATTACCAGATGCGACAGTCGCATTTCGATCGCAATTAGCTGGCAGGGCGGCCTGAGCTACAACAAGACTAAGAAATACGGTGAGGGCACGATAGTGTAGTGACCACGTACCCTGGAAAACGGCTGTAGCGGCGAGCGCGATGGTGGCGAGGAGACCAAACATGTCGAACAAGAGGCGAGTCTTGGAACGAGGGTCGCAGACGACTGTCGTCCCCTCTGCAAAACACGATCGCTTTTATACCCTTTTTTGACGCACGTCTTACATCTTCCTTTTCTTGTTCTGTGACAGCCGATCCAAAGGACTTGGAACCGAAGCTAAATGAACAATATTGCAGAACTGCCCATGCGATCCACGGAGGGCTAGACAACTTCGGAGGGCAATCGAAACAGGGCCACGCGCGGGGATGCATGACAAGCGATGGATTGAGCCAGCACCGGTCGGTGGTAACCATCGAAGCGTTGACGTTGATGGTGATCCAGTGTGCGCAACCTGCCAGGAATCGTACCCAGTTGTCAAGTGTGGTAGCAAGAACAGGAAGGTGTCAATGGGACATCGATCCTTTGCCATGAGCTTGGATAGTCGTCCTGCGAGTCTCCGACCTGTACATGTGAGCTGCTGTAAACTGCAATCGACCGGGGTCGTCATGAATGGGACGCTGTTTTATCTCCTTCTTTCAAGGCCAAGTAAACCCGAGAGCTTGGTAGTTATTGGCCAGAATGGGCGATGCCGGGATTCAATACGAAGCCCGTTGATACATGTTTGGAGATGGTGCCCTTTGTGATGCCGGGGTAACTAGGTGATTAACGATGGACTCGTGATCATCCGGTATCCACTGGCTGTTTTGTTACGTCTCCAAGCTCTGCACGTTGGGAATGTGATGCCCCTAAGTAGCAGCAGTCACACCATGCACCTTACACAGTCAGATTGATTCATAGTCCGCAGTGCAGCCCCAGGTAAGATGATGTCAGTGCTATATGACTTGTCCACCTTGATCATCGGAATTCTATGGAAACATGGCCGGCCAATGCTACAACTGAGTCAACCGAGTTTCTGCTACCAACACCATGGAATGCGAATTCTTTCACCTCTTTCAAGTTACCTTGGCTTAGTAGCTCGATGTGCAGTAATACGCAAGCACGTATTGTTTAGACCACTTTCTCGAGCATTCTACTCATTAATTTGTCTGCCTCTAAACTTGTATTTGTGTAACATGTACATGCTGTGATCGGTCCAGAGAGTGTATTTTTATCAGATCCATGGGTCACGTTTAGTGTGATATGTGTGTCACACAACCTGTCACAATGAGCAGTCACCCGAGAGTCATCGGGGTGGAATCATGTCAACATGGAGTAGAACAACCAAATTATGAAGTATCCCAAGGTCGCTGGTCTGTAAACATGTCCGCTCTGTCGTGCCTGTGGTAACACAAATAAACTCCAGGTTACGAGCTAATCCAACAAATCGGCGGGGGTGCCTTCTCGAGGTAACCAAGACCCCTCTTTCTCCTTTTTCTACTTACACGTTTATATACACACCAGCGTGTTCCAGGCAGTACACATTGACGATCATCGCGTAGCGGCATGCAAACTGATCTTCATTACTGACGAAACTACCGACAAGGATCGCAAGACTGTGGACAAAGAAATGAAGATCCATGCCGCCTTGAAACATCGCAACATCCTCGAATTCATGAGTGCTGTCATTGTCGAGCCCAAATATAAGCATTTTTATGTACCTGGGATCTACATGCTCCTCGAGTTTGCCGCCGGAGGCGACCTGTTTGACAAGATCGGTGAGTGTGTTCGAACCTTTGGTCGGATCATGTCGTTCAAGTCTGCGATAGCCCCGGACGTAGGTACCGGAGAGGACGTGGCGCATCTGTATTTCAAACAATTAGTGGACGGGATGGTGCGCCTCTTTATTCCCATGTCCGACCACACCACCCCTTCAACGCCACATAGGAATTCATCCACGGGCAAGGCGTATGCCACAGAGATCTTAAACCTGAAAACCTGCTTCTCGACGCTGCTGGAACTCTCAAGATATCCGACTTTGGCCTTTCTGCAGTCTTCAAACAAAAGGAGACTGGGAAGACGCGCCTTCTGAGCGAGCGCTGTGGTAGCTTACCTTATCTCGCGCCTGAGGTGTGTAGCCAAGTGTCGCACCTTTACGAGCGTGCTCATTGAAATTGACAGGTGCATCATGGAGAACCTTATCAAGCAGAGCCCATTGACATGTGGGGGATGGGTGTCATCCTCTTCACACTTCTCGCTGGGAGTATGTGTCGCTCGTGTCGACTATCGAGATATTCTTGACCAATTGGCTAGATACTCCGTGGGATGAGCCAACCGACCGCAGCGCGGAATTCTGCAGATATCTCTCGGGAGAGATATTCAACGAAGAACCGTGGACCAAATTTAGCACTAATGCGCTCTGTACGTTGGCTCTGCCTGTTCTATGACGTCAACCAAGCCTCTTTGTACAGCTCTTATTTGTGGTATGCTTGCTCTGGAACCTGACAACCGCATGACTATGTCCGATATTTGTGCGCATCCTTGGTGTATAAGGCACGCAGCAATAGTAGTGGAAGGCATTGGCGCTGACTCCAATTAGACCGAGCCAACTTGCTTCACAAAGCGTGCAAGTGCTTGCTGAACAACTTACTCAATCCTTGCGCGACAACGGTGATCTCATGTACGCCGATCCTGACCTCACTGATGCTGGGTAAGTGTATCTTGCCACCTCGAAGCTTAGACAATCGGTCAATCTGGAAGCTTTTTCCCTCATACACAGCCCGCGCAAAGACGCTGACGCCAACGACTTCATGGCTGCCGCCCAATCCCCATTCACGCAATCCCTCCTCTTATTTGTAGGTCCCCTCCCTTTTTCCTTCCTCTCTGATGGATCGCCTTTTCACGTATCACTACACTCCAAACACCTAGTCTCAAACCCAAAGCGGCCGACGTTACACCCCCCACCTCACTCGCTTCTATACCTCGATTGGGCCGGGTATCCTTATCGACCTCATCAAAGAAAGCCTTGACGTGCTGGAAGTCAAATATAAGGACGCCCCCGTCGCTGCTGGATCTGGACCGAAAGTAGTCTACCGACTTCGCGTGGGCGGGTACGACAAGCGCAAGATCGTATACAAGGGATGGATCGAGCTGGAGGTGTTGAATCGGGTGCAAAATGTTTCGGGAGCGTTTTGTCTGATGCAGCGAGAGGTGGTACGTGTTTTGCTGTGCCCGTGCTCGTGTTTGGATCTGATGCGACGCTTTTCCCCCTGGACAGGGAAATCCGATCTCGTGGAGGGAGCTTTGGAAAAAATTGATCCTTTCGCCGGCGGTGTCTCCCCACGTGTTGCGAAGGCAAAGGACAAGGGATGGTACATGACTGGGTCCGTTTTTAATGCCATGACGCGATCTCTGGATCTGAGTTGAAAACACTGCGCATGAGCGCGTATGAAACCAATATATATACATATGCAGAAATAGGTAAATACCTATCTATTGATCGTTCGGCATACCTGAGTAAAATGCATTTACGGAGGATATCTGTGCTGGTAAATACAGTACGAAACTTGGGATGTAACTTGCAGTACCCGTGTGAAAACAGTCACAGCTGGTCCACTCAAGGCATTGAGATTAGTGTAGTGGACGAAACCACACATCACAAATTACAAACATTCATATACTAGAATTGACCACAGATGGTCGACTCTAGACCGCATGATCCTAACTTATTTCATGCTCGGATTACAGAGAAAAGGGACACAAAAATTGCACGATACACAGAATGCAGATAATAGAAAAACGACGAGAAAACAAGAAAGGCCCATCATACTTCTTGACTGGCACCCTCCTTCTTGCCTTTACTATGAGGATATCAGATATGCATATAATCAAGTAGGCTTAAGAGACAAACCTTGTTTTGCTAGGTAAGAGCTCGGGGTTGATGAAGGGAACAACACCGCCCTGGGATATGACCACATCACCGAGGAGTTTGTTCAATCTGACATCAAAGTTGAACAACGATCCTCAAAATGGGGCAAAGAACTTACTCCTCATCATTCCTGATAGCGAGCTGAAGGTGGCGAGGAACAATACGTTGTTTCTGCACAACATTGAGCCCCGCGATGGGACATGGATATCGTTTACAAACATACCTTGTTATCACGGGCGGCATTTCCAGCAAGCTCGAGAATCTCTGCAGCAAGGTACTCCAAAACTGCAGCAAGGTACACTAATATTATATAAGTCACTCACTCACGAATAATGGAATAAGGTGGGCTCATACCTGGCGCACCGGCACCCACACGCTGGGCATAGTTGCCCTTTTTCAACAGACGATGTACACGACCGACGGGGAATTGAAGACCAGCCTTGGCAGAACGAGATTGTGCCTTGCCTTCAGTACCGGTCTTACCACCGGACTTTCCAGCTTTGCCTGTGGAATCCACGATTAGGAACCGTCCAGAGGCTATCATTCAAACTTCGTACCCTTTCCAGACTAAGAAGTACCCGTGTAAGACATACGTTCATTCCAGCAAAATAAATGGTTGACATACCATGTTCAAATTTTACAGATAGTAAAAGTAGGTAGTAGAGAGTGGGTGGTGGTGGTGGTAAGAGGTCAAGAGTGGGCAGTCAACAAGGTGCGCGCGTCCCGCGTCATATATATATTGGTCACGTGATACATACCGTTAGATTTCCAAATTCGGCGTTGACATTCTATCGCGAAAACATCCGTGCAAGCTATATTCAGATGCTAGTTAAGCCTGCTTGAAAGGGTGCTTGATAGGCTCATGTCATGGTCAGAGAGGATGATGTACCATCTACAATTCTCAAAGGACTTCACAAATGGCAGTAAGTGTAATATGTACACACATTATCTCGTCAATGACTCCCACTCCCCATGGCCTTTCTTCACACATCTGTATTGACCAGGCCCCAGCCGGAACTTTGAAATAATGAGTAGCATAACTATTCTGATAAGAGTTGCTAGCAAGTGATGAGCAAACTGTAAAGTCAATCAGAATTCAGTACAAGAGCAGTATGTACTGTACAATACAGCTGTAATCCGGATGATGCCCCACTCAACCTCTCACCAATGGCCACAAGAAATCACATAACAAAAGCCAATAGTCCAGACAAGGCCAAATTACAAAAATTCTCACTCAGAATGTTCAACAAATTTCAAACACAAAAGCAGACTTGGATTAGTCACACCAAACTAAACTACCACAGAGGGTATTTTCTCCAGAAAAATTCACAAGCAATAAAATTGCATCAGTCTAAACCTGAACCAATAGTCCCATCCTAACTGTTGATGATAGAACAACCAAAGTTGATGACCCCATTCTACAAACTGCATTTAACAAAGCATTCTCACTTAAATAGAATGCAAGGAAGACATACGAATGAGGCGCTATTGCAACATATGGGCTGTTGCGAGGCATCACAGCCTTGGCCATTACCGAGAACACTGATGGGCGAGCAGCCGATATTAACGAGGGCACTAACATCAGCGACGACGTTCAACAGGTTGGCGAGACTAAGAGGGGATCCGTCACTAGACTATGAACAGCAAAACATTTGAATCAGCTGCAATCTGACAACCCTATAAGTGGAATGTCAAAACATACAGTCTGATCAGTGTTGCAGCAATGGATTTCGCCAGTTTGGCACTGATCATCCCGTGCCACAATGCCAGAGGCAGAGGCAGAGGCAAGCAGAGCAAAGGGGAGCAGAGCGAGAACACGAGCAAACATGATGACAGATGCGAGAGAGTGGACCGGCGAACAGAGCAGATGAAGTGGAGCTGGTAAATCTATGCTGAGACCCCTCACCTTTTATACCTGGAGAGGCAGACCCTGTTCAACGACTTACGTTGTAGCGAGACAATGCACATGCCACCAGAATCACCTTCGGCACGCTGGTGCTGTAACAAACAACATAGATGATACAACAATGAATACGTCACCGCTTTGAACCCGACCGTCTAGGTCGGGAAGACGCGCGTAGGGAAGTAAATATACAAATTCTTTACGTTGTCGAGACGAGATTGACGGAATAGAACCCTGCATAATGTAACACACACGCAACATGGTTCGAAAATTTGAGCTGGACTTTGGGGCCATGCTTGCGGTGTGCGTTCACCTGCAATTCGTGCAGAGTAGTGATCGACACGACCCTCTGGGACGCTCACCTTGGTTAATTTTGAAAAATACAGGAAAAGGTCTCTGTCTATAAAACCAACAGCGAGGTAAGAAACAGTACTTGATGAGGTTGGTCTTCAAGTTAGGTAGCAACCAACAGGAGTCTAGAAGCACCATTCAACGTAATACTTTTTTTTAGCGTTTAATCCACTGATTTGGAGGACAACCTCTTGTGCTGCCTGCGGCAGTGACTGGACTGTTAGAGCTACTGTAGCAGTGACCGTGGGCTTCTGCAACGAGTTTTCCGTGTCGCCGTCCACCTCACCTGAGCTACGGAGCACTCAGGACTCCTATCCACTGTTCAGTGAAACCAGCCAGTAGTAAGCGGTGGTAACCGATGGTAGCCGATGGTAGCCGATTGGCAAGAGGACATCAAATGCAACGTAAGTGTGCTGGCATTCGGGTGATCAACAGCCCGCTGGGCCAGCCCGAGTAACGCGACTTCTCGATTCTTCTGCCTTGAGCTTGGAAACGATGTCGGCAGCAGGTCATAGAATTTGGTTGGATGTTTGCCTCCATGTCAACGGTCGCACGTGAAGAAATTAGGAAATGTGGGCGCCCCGAACACTCAGGCTGAACGCTGAACTTCAAGAACACCAGTTACTATATGTCGACAGCATGTTGTCAAATGTCAAACATGTAGATCCACTCTTTTCATATGCCATACGTGCAACAAAAAAATTATTAGTGGATGAGAGAGCATCAAGCTCAAATTTGAATTCTGAAACCCATGAACATAGAAATAACATGGATCAAGAAGGTTGCGCGAACGGGATTCACAAGTTGAACGAGCGGAGCATGGTCACAACCCCCTTATATACCAGGGACCATTCGTAGATTGCTTGAAGAGGAGTAATGTGATTGTGTAGTAACTGATGGCACTATCAGAGATGCTGCTGGGCACTGTTGAGGAACCAGCAGTACAGCACATGATTCCAGTGGGTACACAGAACAGTGAGTAGGCCATGCGGATGGTACTGGCCACCATGATGGTGAGACTGCAACAGGGAGTTGAGCAGATCTGGCACCAAACAACACATGCAGAAGGACTGGGAAATTACATGGCAAGACAAGGGGCTATGGGATACAGGTCAAGCTGTGGGGTGAGAGTTATCTACAATAATGATATCGAGGTGGCAGCAAGTCCATTTGACAAGCAATGACATGAAGATCAGTGACTAGGTTTCTAGGAATGGATGCCGAGAAACTGGAGCAGTTGATTGCTGCTAGCGATGCCTAATGCATTCTTCTTGGCCCAGTGTATAGTTGCATATCGAATTCTTCATCCGGAGAAATGTACACATAGTCATTTATTGTTGAACGTTCCAATCAAAGAGAAACCAAGTGATTTCATATATCGGATCACGTGATACTCTCGCTGCCCATATCCCAATTTGGCGATGACCTTTTTGATCTCGAAATGTCCGTGAGCCGTCCAGTCAGACTACTGCTCAGACACGGCACCCCATTCAACCGCTGCATATCATCGTCATCGAGTAGCATTGACAAAAAGAGCACTCATGCCGATACACCTCTTTCGCTGTTGCAGCGGCCACTTGGCGTCAAGGACCGGCCGGTAGCACATGACAGGACATGGGACGATACGAGGAAGGAGCTGATGGACAAGGAAACTCGTCTCCAACGACGACAACATCTGTAAGTTGCCTTTTACATGATGCTTTCCCGTGTTCACCCTCCCAGAATAAACGAAGTCGGCAAAGGTTACTTTACAGATCTGAATGCTACCCGGAAGCACGGGGGCAAGACATGGATAGCACCTAATGTCATGATCAGGGAGGATGTAAGTAATATGATGTATTTTCATTTGCACTTTACTCAGAGCTCTCCGTAGAAAGCATTGTATTTCCCAAACATTTCCGGTTCTCAATTAGACACCCGGGACAAGACACACACCACCGATATTTGTCACGGTCGCATCTCCGTGATTTCCATGCTGTCCACACGGATGTCAGAGGTGTTCTGTAGTTTCATGTGCTCGTGGTGCGATGACTGACAAACATTAGATTCATGTCAAAGGATTCGTCTCGCCTACGAATGCGCGGTATTTGTCCAACCCGTTATACCAGTATGTCCAGATCAACCTGCAAGAAAACGTTCTCAAGTCGTGGCTCGTGACTATGTTCCTGTCGTCAATTGCGAGACAGATACCCGAAGCATTGCATCCCACGTATTTGGTGTCCACGCAGAGCGTCGAGTTTGTCCGAGAATCTCTAGGCATGACGAACAAGCACGTCGGGTATGTCTATTTGGTGGACGAGAACCTTAAGATTAGATGGGCGGGTTGTGCGGACGCAAAAGTTGAGGAGACACAAGCCCTGGAGACTTGTACAGGTGTCTTACTGAACCGACTCAGCGTCACTAGATAGTTGTTTGTCCGTGTTGGCTACGTGTCACCCACAAAAATACACCCACCTCATTTACAGACAAACTCTCCGATGTCCTCCCCCGCGCAACAGCTGCCCCCAGGGTGGGCTGCAGAATGGTGCAGTCCCGCGTCATAACTAACTTGTATGTCGGATACTGAGGTTTTGTAGGGATCCAGCGCGTCAGCGGTATCTCTTTATCGGTTAGCATCCTTGAGCACAGAACGTCGCCGAGTCCTGATCTTTCACAGAGACTGCGACCGGAAGATCACAGTGGGAACCTCCTACTCAGGTCCCAACTGCGCCAATAGACGCACACGGACCCTCGGTCTCCCCTCCTCCAACCCACACGCATTCCAAGCGCCGCCAATACGCTGCCGGCCAGACGCAAGTTTACTATGGTGCAGGCGATACTCTCTCCGACCCGTCTTATGGTGCTGTTGGAGTCCAACAGCAACAGCCAGCACCTAGTGGTCAGCTCTTCACTCCGGGGTTGGCAGCCGAGCAAGGTTTCGCCGGGCAACAACAACAACAGCCACAATATCCACAGGAATCCCAGTACATCAATGTTCCCGGGTTCGGACAGGAGCCCGTCTATTATCCCCCAACAGCACCCATCAACCAGTTGGCGGATCAGTTTGGTCAGATGGGTATGGGCCAGAAACCGCTGCAGCTCTTCACGACAAATCTACTGACGTCCCCACCCGACCCACGCGAGTTGAGTCGTCCGCCCCCAGAGATTCGGTTACCACCCAATTCGTGCATTACCACATCGCCTTACGCGAATGCGGAGTACAGCTACCAGCGGAGTACCTTGAATACCATTCCGACCACGTCTTCTCTCCTCAACAAGTCAAAGATACCGCTTGCGCTCATCATTACTCCTTATCGTACGGTCAAAGAAGGCGACCAGCCCGTGCCAATAGTCGCGGACACGGTGATCGCGCGTTGCAGACGTTGCAGAACATACATTAATCCATACGTTCAGTTCATTGACGGTGGAAACCGGTGCGTTGCCATCTCATCTTTTAATGATCGATCTCATTTGTTATCCAGTTGGCGGTGCTGTATGTGCAACATGTCCAACGAAGTACCTCAGCTCTTTGATTGGGATCAGGCTCGGAACCAGCCTGGCGATCGTTGGGCTCGTGATGAGTTGAATCATTCCGTCGTAGAGTTTGTCGCTCCAACGGAATACATGGTTCGGCCACCACAGCCGGCAGTGTACGTCTTCCTTATTGATGTTAGTCACGCAGCCGTCCAGTCAGGTGAGGGATCATGCCTTGCATGAATTGACACGGCTGATATACTTTGTGTTCAGGTATGGTCGCTACTGCAACACGTACCATCTTGGAGAACCTGGATCGTATACCTAACGAGGACGACCGTACCAAGGTGGCGTTTGTTGCGTTCGACACGTCTTTGTATTTCTTCTCGATGCCCGTAAGTTTCTGTTGCCCATGGTCATCATTAGCCTTGACCATATCTCATGTAGCCCGGCACGACCGATACTTCTATGCTGGTCGTTTCTGATGTCGAAGACGTCTTCTTGCCCAAACCAACTGATCTCCTGGTTAACCTGGCGGAAGCGAAGGCGTCGCTCGAGTCTCTTCTCGGAAGAATTAACGATATGTTCCAGGATAATCATACTGTTGGCAGCGCTCTTGGACCTGCTCTGCAAGCAGGTTTCAAGTTAATGGTACGCATGTCTGTTATTTTGGATCCTTGTTTCCCTGATGGTATTGCAGGCCCCAATTGGTGGAAAAATCATCGTATTATCTGCTTCCATACCTAGTGTTGGTGCTGGTGCTCTTAAAAACCGAGAGGATCCCAAGATCCTTGGTACTTCCAAAGTACGAGAGATGACCGCATCAGACGTCGAGATTTCTCATCCCATATTAAGGAATCCACATTGCTCCAAGCAGCGTCACCATTCTACAAGACGTTTGCTATCGAATGTTCGCGCGCGCAAGTTTCTGTGGACATGTTCCTGTTCAGCTCAGCATATCAAGATGTCGCTAGTCTTGGTACGAGCTTCCAATATAAACTACATCATTTCTGAACCCAGCTGCGTTACAGCATGTCTTCCCCATTACACCTCCGGCCAGACGTTCTTTTATCCTGCATTTAATGCTTCGCGTGCTGAGGATGCCGTCAAATTCGCGCACGAATTCGGTGAAGTGCTTGCAATGCCGATTATGCTCGAGGCTGTCATGCGTGTTCGCGCTTCAAAAGGTAGACTTACTTGCTGTTCGTTACCTATTTAATTTATCTGATTGATCTAGGTTTGCGGATGGCGTCGTTCCACGGCAACTTTTTCGTCAGGTCTACCGATCTCCTCGCAATGCCTGCTGTACCCACCGATCAATCGTATGCTATTGAAGTCCAGATTGAAGACACCATCACCGCGCCATTTGTCGTCTTCCAGACCGCTGTTCTCCACACGACGTGCTATGGCGAGCGCCGCATTCGTGTTATCACACTTGCGCTCCCAACGACGGGTAGTCTTTCGGAGGTGTTTGCCTCGGCGGATCAGGTGGCTATCGCGACGCTGTTGGCGAACAAGGCCGTGGAACGGTCACTCACACATAAACTGGAAGACAGCAGAGATGCGATCATGCAACGCATGGTGGATATACTCTCGTCATACAAGAGTAGTATGACAGCTGCCGGTGCAGGTGCCAGTGCGCAGTTGGCTATTTCCGAGAACCTGAAGATGCTTCCTGTGCTTGTTCTTGGATTGTTGAAGAACGTAAGGTTTCCGCTCGTCTTGTACTATTGAGTTCGTGGCGCTGATACGTGGTGTTGCTGGCTTGATAGGTCGGTATCCGTCAAAGCGCCCAGATTCCTCCCGATCTTAGAGCATACGCTCAAGCACTACTTACTTCATTGCCGTCTCAGACACTTGTTCCCTACATCCATCCCACATTCTATTCACTACATAACATGCCGTCCGAGGTGCGCCTGTGTCACGCTCATCTCTAATTTACAACTGATTCGTGAATGTAGGCGGGCACCGTTGGTGAAAGTGGTGTTATTCTGCCAACACCACTGCCCTTGACTTCGGAACGCCTCGAACGACACGGTCTCTTCCTCATAGAGGATGGTCAGACGCTCTTCTTGTGGGTTGGTCGAGATGCAGTGCCCCAGCTGATCTTGGATGTGTTCAATCTCCCGAACTACGAAGTCTTGCGTGGTGGCAAGGTAAGCGTCGTTGTACTTTGTGCATAGTCAAGCCGTGTACTGCATACCAATGTGCTCAATTCACTTTGTGCAGATGACGCTGCCAGTTCTCGACAATCCGTTCTCGCAGCGCGTCAACGCTATTATCCAAAAGACTCGCGAGTTATATAGAGGGGTGTATTATCCTCATCTCTACGTCGTCAAAGAGGACGGCGAGCCACCACTACGACTCTGGGCACTCAGCTGTCTCATTCAAGATCGTGCGGACGTGTTGCCGAGCTACCAGCAGTTTATCAATCAACTCAAGGACAAGGTCAATGGAGCCAATAACTATTAAGCAGCGTGAGATGAGATAGTGGGTATAAGGTGGGATATGGCAGTTGTAGAGATCGAGGGACGGGTAATAATTTGATGTCGTCCTTTCGCACTTCATTCTATTCTTCTCGAATTACTTTGAGACCGATTGGCGCGTGCGCGGCACATGGAAATGATTGATGATTGCTTAGGGCTTCAATGGAGTGCGTTTGAGTTCGCCAATGCTTTGGGTGTGTCGACATCGAGTTTGCGACGTTGTGTTGAACTCTGTCCAGGCCCGTGGGCTGGAACGGTACCTGGCACTGTCGTCGCATGTCTACAATGTCATACAATGTCCTCACTGTAATGGTACATCATGACACTGCATGGGTAGAGACCTCGAAGGTGGTCGGAGGGCTGCCAGGGAGTGGGCGAGACTCATGAATAAAAATGGAGATGATGTCCTGGCCCTTGGAGGCATGCTATATGATCAATGTATTCAAGCTTACATAAGCCAAGATACGACGAGTAGTACGGTACCGTATCTTGAATCTTCTTGGTTTGATAGTGCCCAAACACGACCCTCGAATTCCAAGAGCGTACCAAACTGTGTCAGTCTGTACGTGGTTATATTGTACCTCGACGGTTTCAGAAGGAGAGGACGGAGCAGCGAATTCCACACGTCGGTTCCGGGCCCCTGTGGAACTGAATTGATTTGCTGGCTCAGGCTGTGACTAGTACTTGACGGCCAGTATCCCTATTACGTGGAGCCAGCCCTTGCTGACCGCCTATACAAAGCCCCTGATGCAGGCTCACGCCCGTGTGGGGAAATTTGGATTTAGCGGGTGATGAGCGCCCTTGTATCTTGACGTTTTCTGTGGTTGCCAGGCCCCCCTTCCTCCTTTGTTTTTAGGACCATTGGTTTGTAATCCCTGAGGGTACTGATGACGGGATATGGCAAGGCGTCATGGAAGCGATGGAATTGAGATAGGCACGGATTGACGCGGCAATTCAGCGGAGAAAGTACGGAGAAATCTCGGGAATGAAGGAGAGTCGGTCATGTGTCCATGTCGTCGTCAGGGGAGTCCACGACACCGACAATATTTGTGGTCGTCCCCGTCTTATTCCAGGGCGTGTGGATGTCAATCAGTGACGGTGTGTATGCTGAGAACCGGAGGGTTGGTGATCTCCGAAATGGGGCGGGGGAGTTGTCACTCCCTTTGGCGGTTGACAGCGTCGACTCAGCCTTAGCGGCCAACCCCTAGTATGGGAGAGATGGAGACCACTTCTTTTCATCCCTCTTGCCGTTATCATGGCCTCGAGGCCATGTCCAGAATGCATATAAATATCCTTGATACCTGGGGACACCTCTGATCAATCAATTCCCCTGCTTATCACGACACATGGAACTTACCAATGTTTCTGCACAAGGTGGTGTCAACTTGGTACGACACACTACAATCCGATCCAACCTCGACGATCACGTTGGGTTCGGCCTCGACGTCGAATTGAACGAGCGTACGCACAGAGTTTCAACCGGGGATGCAAGCGTGGCAAAGCAAGTCCCCCACACCGAAAAGCCGACAGTGGTTCAAACCAAGGCACAGCGCCGCCTCGCACGTGTCCAGTTTGCGACCCTCTGCTGGACACTATACCTCGCTGGCTGGAACGACGCGACGACAGGCCCGTTATTGCCACGAATTCAAAAAGTCTACCATGTGCGTGTCCGAGCGGGTTTGGGAACATCGGTAGTTGTTGATACAAACACGCGGAATCATAGGTCAACTTTGCGGTGGTATCCCTGATATTCGTGTTTGCTTGCATTGTGGGTGTCGCTTCCACTTTCGGTCGGTGTCGGGGCCGTGAGATTGGGGTGTTGATAATAGTGGAAAGGGATTCTTGACAGGCGCATTCTCGAACGTAGTGTTGAATGATCGATATGGGTTTGGCAAGGTTGTCTTTGTGTCACTTTAACAGTGATCTCGGGATTCTGACGTGCAGCGTCTGAACAATAGGTCATCGTTCTCGGTACGCCTTTCTGCCAGAATCAATGTCAGTTCACCGATCTTCTATCTAGGATCTGTACTTCAGATGATTGGATACAGCATCGAAGCTTCCGCTCCGCCTTTTCCAGCGTTCGTGTTCGGGTATGTCATCAATGGTATCGGTATGGCACTGCAGGTCCGTTGCTTGTATCCGGTGGGCTCGTTGTCGCTAGATCCCCCTTCCAGGACGCACAGGCAAACGGCTTCGTAGTTAGCCTCAAGGATAATGCGGAAACGAAGATGGGAGTCTTGCACGCGGTACGTCCTCCAGTTTGTTTTCCTGCCGATCAGAGCACGACTGAATGAAGCTAGGCTTATGGTATGTGGTGTTGTATATTGCGTCCGAGCAGGGTACTTACGTTTATCGTTCAAGGCGTTGGAGCACTGTCGTCTCCGCTGGTCGCTACGCAGTTTGCCCAACTTCCACGCTGGTCCTTCCATTATCTCGTGTCGTTGGGTGTTGCATTCATAAACACCTTTCTTTTGATTGCAGTCTTTCGGTTAAAAAGACAGGATGGTCCGTTCTTACCATGGCCCACTGGCGTTCATCGCTCACATTTTTCGGCCCGAAGAATGCTTGGCTCAGATTGGACAATCTACAGGAGAGCAGAACGAAAATGAAAAGAGCCACTTCAGACAGATATTTGGGTTGAAGGATGTACATCTTCTTGCAATGTTTACTCTCGTCTATGTGGGCGTCGAATTTACCCTTGGAGGTATGCCATTTTTTCATACTCTGTACTAGGCTCACGACATGGCCCAGGCTGGATTGTTACATATATCATCGACGTCCGAGGTGGTGGTCCATCATCTGGGTATATCTCATCAGGATTCTTTGGAGGTGTGTCACACCTAGGTATCACAACCACGTTCCGCTCTTATGTACGTCCCAAATAGGTCTGACGATCGGTCGTGTCGCCTTGTTGTGGATCAATCAAAAAGTATGCCTTCTCTGCTTTTGTTGCTCTTCATTGCTATACCTCGACCCATTCAGGTGGGCGAATGGAGAGTCCTGTTCATTTATGCACTTCTTGCGATCGGACTGGAGTTGGTCGTCTGGTTCGTACCCTCGTTGATTGGCGGTGCCGTGTCCATTTCGATTATTGGCGTCCTACTGGGACCCATGTACCCGATCATTATGAACCATACTGGACGCGTGCTACCAGGCTGGCTACTGACCGGTGACGTCGCTCCTTGAATCTCTGTAAAGGGTCTGGTGCTTATGCTAGCGTGGCAGGTTCGATTGGATGGATTGCTGGGTTTGGTCAAGCAGGGTCAGCGGCACTGCCTTTCATGACGGGTGCAATCGCGTCCAAGTCGGGCATCAGCGCCCTGCAGCCATTGTGAGTGTGCCCGTCCTTGTTCGCCAGCTCTGCTCTTTATACTTCATACACAGGCTGGTAGCCATGATGGTGTTCATGATGGTCCTTTGGGCTCTCGTCCCTAGCAAGGGTTCACGCCGTACAGATTGACACTAATGCAGACATTGTAGGGACCTTGTTGTAGGAATCTAGAATCTAGACATGTGCTATTAACTTTGTGTTATCAAAATGTCCCCTGTATTTCCCCACTCTTCTGATGTGGGAACCTTCTCATGCGCTACCACCGCGCTTATCCGAAGTATTTCATTAGTCAGACCGCGTGCAGGGTCCTCCAGTGCATCTCTTATCGTTCTTTCCCCTTAACCCAGCTCGATATTGCAGAGCATACTCGAAGGGTGTCAAGATGGTAAGAAAGAAAAAAATCACTTCTTTTCCGGATTGACCGTCGTGTGTTAGGCTGCTCCTCAAGTTGAGTTGTACACCATCGATGAGAACAGCGAAGCAATTCAAACCAGCGCAACGGGAGTCTCCCAACCCGAAAACGGTCACGCTGACAATCCTCCGAATTCCGCTTGCCCTTGTCATACGCCCCCCTCGTTGAAGTTGCGTGCCAACGTTCAATTTGCGGCGCTGTGCTGGTCGACGTTTCTCTTCGGGTGGAACGACGGTTCCAACGGGCCCCTGTTACCAAGGATACAGCACGTGTACCACGTACGTGATATTTTTTCTCTCGCTGTCTCTTGTTGAGGTGGGTAATGTTGCCCTGGAAATGGGGCGGATAGGTTGGGTATGCCGTGGTGTCACTGATATTTGTCTGTGGGACTTTGGCAAGTAGACGAACGCAAAGCTCAGATATTGATCTTCCTGTCGAGCATATGGAATATAGGGGTATCTTATTGGGACTGTCTCCAATGTGTTCCTAATGGAAAGGATCAGTTTTGGAAAGGCAGGCGGTTCATCCTCGTTTCCAGTCGTTGTTCGTTGTTGATGGCTGTTTCGTCCTATAGGTTCTCGTAATTGGTAAATCTACCTGGTCCTACTGGGATCGTACGTTTGGGTTCACCATTGCCTAGGTTCGGTGTGTCAGGTCGTCGCGTATTGCATTGATGTTGCGATGGTCCCCTTCCCCGCCTTCCTATTTGCGTATGTCATCAATGGTTTCGGATTGGCGCTGCAGGTAAGTGGGACAGGGAGTTTTATCTTCGTACGTTCACCGTTACTGGTGTTATTCCACCCCGCAGGCGGCCCAAAATGTAGGCTACGTCGTCCGCTTCAAGGACAATCCTGGACTCCGGATGGACATCATGATGGCAGGTACGATTCATTTAGACACATTGTCAACGCATCTGTTGATGAGGTTGACGCCTCTTCCCTTGTCTCTTTTAGGGTACGGTATGCACAATTCGTCCACTCGTGTCTATGTTGTACTTCACGATCGTCTCCGTAGGTATTGGTGCATTTACGGCACCCTTGTCTGCCACCTACTTTGCACAGAGCCCACATTGGTCCTATCACTTTTTGACATCCCTTGGTATCGCGATCTTGAACAGCATCCTTTTGACGATCGTGTTCCGGTTGAAACACCAACAAGGTCCGTACTATACGCCACGGCGCTTTGGGAGCTTCAAGTGATTCCTGACTCCGGTTCCATGTTGACACATTATAGACTGTCTCTCAGAGATTGGCATCACGGACACAGAAAAGGGAGCGGACAAACAGAGTCCGCTTCGTCAGATACTAACGCTCCGGGATGTGCACCTCCTTACTGCGTTTACTCTTTTCTATGTCGGTGCAGAAGTAACGCTCGGTGGTGCGTATGGACGTGCCCTCTTGGTGGGGCACGTTTTCTAAACATCTGTTTTCTGGGGGGTCACGATGGTCTGTATCGCTAGGATGGATCGTGACGTACATCGTCAATTTCCGACATGGAGGTCCATCTTCAGGGTATATTTCAACAGGATTTTGGGGAGGTTCGTTTTTCATTTCTGGGGGGAGGGGATCGACCGTCCATACTACCGGGAGGTAGTCCCTGGGGTAGAAGGAAAGTGACGTTTGACTAAGTCGCCTCGCTCAAAGGTCTGGCCATTGGTCGGGTGGCACTCATCAAGGTAAACAACCTGCTCGGTGCACGGCGTGCATTACAAGTATACGCTCTCTTCGCAATTGCGTGAGTCTCTTCCTCGCCCGCATCGCACGATCTTACCTCACGGTTTCACATTTGCCCTTCCTAGGCTCGAGTTCGTCGTCTGGTTCGTCCCTTCCCTCGTCGGAAATGCTATTGCCGTCGCATGCGTCGGGATCTTCCTCGGCCCGATGTATCCTGTTATGATGAGCCATGCCGGCCGCGTCCTGCCCCAATGGCTCGTCACCGGCGCCGTTGGATGGATTTCGGGAGGTGGACAAGCAGGCGCAGCGGTGATGCCATTTATCACGGGAGCAATCGTGCAGAAGGAGGGTATTTGGGCGTTGCAACCCGTGTACGTTTTTTTTTCCAGTACCTCCTTTCCTTCCTTCTCTGTCTTGCTTATTTGTACCCCTTTTTTAATCTTATGATATTGGTATGGGAGGCACTGACTTTTGAGTGGTTGTGGTTGTGCTCGCTAGGCTCGTAGCCATGCTCGTGGTCATGGTGGTGTTGTGGACGACGGTATCAAGGCCAAAGGCGCGCTCCAGCTGAGCACAGGTTCAAGTACCAGTAGTGTCCGTTTGTCGCAGACATGAGATAGGGCTGCAGAACATAATATTGGTGTATAACAGACAGTCATATTGTACATAACATACCTTTTTCGCTCTACGCTCACCCGCCCTCGTGTTCATATATTTGGACTTGCTACCTAGAGCGATGTATCCCATCGTGGTGAGTCTAATAAAGAATCAGGTTGAACAGAGTGAATTACAATTACAGACCATAATTATAAGTGGAAAATCGGCTGTCCATACCTCAGTCGACGGCGTAGTAGAACGGCCGTGCTAAGTTCGTGGCTGTTTTGAATTCAGAATGGTAAATTACCCGTAGACGCTATTTGTATATGGGTTAACAGTAGAACTGTGCCAGGCGCATATTTTTCTCCAACTTCGCTGTTGGCAGGTAGGTGTTCAAGTTTCAAGTTGGGATTTACTTAAAACAGCTCAGCGCAGCACCCACTTACATAAGCATGTGGTTCGCACTTTTGCCGACTCTACCAAGTATCGTAGTGTTTCAAAACTGTCGGTGACATTACAAGAAATTTCCGACAAGTTCTTGCTGATTGCCGCCAAAAGGACTCCAGTTCACGCTCAAGTGGGTATGAGGGACTTGGCCAAGTGGGCTCGACCCTAGGTCATGCGATCAAAATTAGTCATGGTGGGTGTATAGAGCGAGCGTTTTTATGCCTCAGGGTTTTCGTTCTCCCTGCTCGTATGATCTTACATGTCTTATTTCAGACTTTACATATGATCTCCGACACTGGGATCATCCGAAGATGCACACGGGTGAGCGGTGATTAGTGACTTCTGCAATTGGCTCCACGGCCATCCCCGGGAACGATGAGGATTTTAATTGTACTTGCCGCTATCGTGATAGCCTCGAGGCCACGTCTACACCGCATATAAAGCCCCTTGATATTGGGGGAGCCTTCTGATCAATCAATTCCCCCGCAACATTCATCTCGAGGCATGAAATCTACCATCGTTTCTGCACAAGATGGTGCCAATCCGGTACAACACCCCGTGGCTCCATTGATCCTCGATGACCATGTTCGGATTAGCCATGTCGAACTCAACGAACTTGCACACAGGATTTCTGCGGCGGATGACATTGAGACAAAGCCGGTTCTCATCACTGAAAAACCGCCAGTGGTTCAAACCAAGGCACAGCGCCGCCGTGCACATGTCCAGTTCGCAACCCTTTGCTGGACACTGTACCTCGCCGGCTGGAACGACGGGTCGACGGGCCCGTTGTTGCCACGGATTCAAAAGGTCTACCATGTGCGTGCCTGAGTGATCGTGCATGTAGCACGTTGTGTCGATTGTTAATGCGGACACGCGGACAGGTCGACTTTACAGTGGTATCCCTGATATTCGTGTTTACTTGCGTTGTGGGTGTCGTCTCCACTTTCGATCATATCAGACCTGTAGACTAGGACGCTAACGGCAGTGGACAGGGGTTTCTGATAGGCGCGCTATTGAATGTAGTGTTAAACGATCGATATGGGTTTGGAAAGGTTGTTTTTATACCACTCTGATGGTCGTCTTAGGGTGCTAATGTACAGCTTCTAAATGATAGGTCGTCGTTCTCGGTACGAATACATTTATTTTCAGCCAGGAAGCAAGAGTTAACGATAGATTCGCCGTGTTTGCTCTTCAGGATCTGTACTTCAGATGATCGGGTATAGCATTCAAATTGCCGCTCCGCCTTTTCCGGCGTTGCTGCTCGGGTATGTCATCAATGGCATCGGGATGGTATTACAGGTCCGCTGCTTGTGTTTAGTGTGCTTATTGTCGCTAGATTCGTCTTTCTAGTCCGCTCAGGCGAACGGCTTCGTAGCTAGCCTCAAGGACAATGCAGAAACTAAGATGGGAGTCTTGCACGCAGTGCGTTCTCGAGTTTGTTTTGCCCTTGATCGGACACGACTAAATGGGAATTAGGTTTACGGTACGTGCTGTCGACCATTGCACTCGAATGGCGATTCAAGTTCTGATCGTTTGAAGGCGCCGGAGCAGTGTCGTCTCCACTAGTTGCTACGCAGTTCGCCCAGTTTCGACGCTGGTCCTTTCATTATCTTGTGTTGCTAGGTATCGCGTCCATCAACACCATCTTTGTGTTTTCAGTCTTTCGATTAAAGAGACAAGATGGTCCGTTCTTGCCGTGGCTCACTGGTATTCATCACTCACATTGCTCGAAGAGTGCTTAGCTCAGATCGGACAATCTCCAGGAGAGCAGAGTGAGAGTGTAAAGAACCGCTTCCGACAGATATTTGGGTTGAAGGATGTACACCTCCTTGCGGTGTTTGTTCTCGTGCTTTTGGGCGTCGAAGTTGCTTTTGGAGGTATGTCATCTTTCCATGTCCTGTTGCCGGATTCATAAGGATATTCAGGCTGGATTGTAACGTATATCATCCGTGTCCGGGGCGGTGGTCCATTGTCTGGGTATATATCATCAGGATTTTGGGGAGGTATGTCGTATCTAGAAAGAGTCAAACCATATACCATCCTTGTGTACGTCTACCAACAGGTGTCGTGGTGGGTCGTGTCGCCTTGTTGTGGGTCAGCCGAAAGGTACGTCTTCTCTGTGTCTGTTGTTCTGTATTGCCACATCTTGACCCGTTCAGGTGGGCGGATGGAGGGTTGTATTTCTTTACGCATTCCTTGCGATTGGATTGGAGTTTGTTGTCTGGTTTGTACCATCGCTGATCGGCAACGCCGTGTCTGTTTCGATTATTGGTGTCTTACTGGGACCAATGTATCCGATCACTATGATCCATGCTGGACGCTTACTGCCACCCTGGCTACTGACTGGTAAATTTAC
>JBBPKD010000051.1:0-50815 GCA_038089075.1 Singerocomus inundabilis
CTTCTCCTTACTCTCCTCCTTCTCCTTACGCCTCATCTCTTTGTCCTTCCGGCGGATTTCTTTCATCGTTTTCAGCCCTGCCTCATCCCATTTCACAGAGACAGCTCCGGAACTACCCGACGACTCGCGAGAAACACGAGACTTGACCGACATTGGACGAGGAGAAGAAATCGTCGACATTGCCGAACCGGACCGTTCCCGTGCAATGATCCCACCACCCAGCAAACACGCAGAATCCGCGGACAGACGATGATTGAAGGTGTTGGTCGCAACGACCGATGACGCAGCCGATCCACTGCGAGAAGAAGGTAGCCGCACCGTCGAAGGTAGGCCAAGTCCTAGGATGCTCGCTTTCTTCTTCCCCAGAGATTTAGACTCATGCTGGGAGCCAGCGGGGCTCGCGCTCAACGTACCCGCTTCGAAGCTGCTCCCCGAGTAGCGAATCGTTTCCTTTGCCTTGTCCTTTTCCTTCTTATCCTTAACCTTTTTTTTCTTCTTCTTCTTGTCGGACTCCTTATCTTTGACAGGTGCCGTAGATGTGACGACCATGTCGGGATTAGGCATGTTCCTGAGTTGGGCCCAACTACCAATACGGGCAAGGGAGCGGACAGAGCGCATAGCCCTGATTGCAACAGAATTCCTGCCACCCCCTGATGCTGCCGCACTAGGTGGCGCAGGCATCGCCGACGGCGGTGTGGGGACGCGCAAACCCTCCACAGGAGGCTCTGGATGTTCTATGTGGACCGGATTCTTCAGCAGAA
This sequence comes from Singerocomus inundabilis, assembly GCA_038089075.1. NCBI lineage: Eukaryota > Fungi > Basidiomycota > Agaricomycetes > Boletales > Boletaceae > Singerocomus > Singerocomus inundabilis. Next base: position 762 of record JBBPKD010000051.1, read on the forward strand.
TCCCCGAGTCTAGCGAATTGAATCGTGTGCGCGCGTCAGCAGGTTTCTCAGTTGGTTCAGGGGCTAAGGAATCATTCAGCACAGCAACTGGGCGAATCCAAGCTACACGACTCACATTTTGCGCGATCCTTCACTTTTGTCTTGTCTTTGTCCTTCTCCTTGGAGTCCTTCCTCCCACGTCCAATACTCCACCACTTCTGATTCTCATCCACCTTCATCTTCAATAAACTGTCTTTCCTCCGTACCTTCTCCTTTGGTTTTGCAACAGGCGGAACATTCGTCACCTCCCCCAACGTTCCCCATTGTATCCCATCCAACGCTAGTCGAGACTTCTTCTTCTTCACCATCAAAATCTCGCCAATGTCGGGGTCGTTGGCGGGGTCAACATAAATTTCGAACCCCTCAGTTGCGCTATCAACTGGCGCGCCTCCGACGCGCCTGACTACATCAGAAAAATCTTGCTCGCGCGCTTTCGCAGACGATCCAAGAAGACTAAGCTTAGACTTCTTGGGAATGAGACGCTTCCGTGATGTCTCTCCACTCGTGGTTGACTTTGGTGCGATCGAAACGCGTGACGCGTCGGAAGCCATCCATGGTGCAACTTGGCCAATATTATGCGATGAGTCGGCGTCGCAAGGAGTAGCAGTTGTCAGACAGATGGTCGGTATCTGTGATTTGGATGCAGGTGTCATGAGTGGGGATAGGGACCGTGAGTGAACAGCATCCATCGTTGGTTGTGAAAGCAGTTGCAGGGGCATCAGTTAGTAAAGCACAAACAGGTCGTTATGTGCAACAATAAACCGTAGGACCGTGTCAATCGTAAATTCGTTATAAAACAAGCCGGTTTTCGAGAAAGTCGAAAGCGATTAGAGAGAATTGAGTTGGGAAATATGTGCAGTCGTTAAATCTTGTCGTTCGTGATATTGAGTTGCCTTGGGCTGTTAAGTCGGATGAACTTTGAGGATTGCGAATGTGAGCAAAAGCAAAGTTAGCGTGTTGTATGTCAAATGCGAATCGTGAGCTAAAATTCCTCGCGTGAGCAGGCTAAGAAAGGAGTTTCTGTGATCTATGTCCGTGAACAACAGAGCCAAGATGGAATTGAACACCAATGACCGACCTGGGGCGACGAAGCAAATAACTTACGGTCGTAAATAACAAGGCTTGCAAGAGTGGCGACGACAGGGTCGAGGATGGCAAGCACTTGTTTTCTTTGATGTCGTTGGCACAGAAGAAGAGAAACAGTGTTTGGTTGTTCGCGAGCTCGAGCATGAACTTGAACTTGTTTGTGCTTGTAGGCGCAAGTACAAACAACACGTAAATAAAACGCGTCCCAGAGACAGTGCACGTGACCAAGCCAGCGCTTATCTTACACAACGTCTTACACGACAAGAATACGGCATTACAGTAATGTTCGTACAATAAGCAAAGAGGATCCGATAAAGCAAATGTATATAGATGAACGATAAAATTAAAACGAGTGGGACCATCGTCAAAGATCGAGAATAAATACGTCAAGATTACGATTATTCACAGGATGAACCGAAGACTAGTATCCTGTAAACATTACTATCAGCTCTGAACTGCAAATACATCCAAGGAACACGCACAATATAATGTCCGCTTGACAACTGCGCTTTCTGCTGAAAATGTGGCTGCACAATATCACGAATAGATAACAATAACTCCAAATAACTCTGGACTGGTTTCCGGGCTATGACCTGCGATCAGTCATAGTTCTTCATGTGTATGTAATACCTACTCAAAGCTGTCAAGAACGCCTGTTCTCGGCTCAGATCAGAAACTTCGTGCACCAAAAATCGAAGAACCACTTACATAACTCATCGCGCCAACGGCTACCCCTCCCTGGACAGTGTCGGCGCTCGTTTGATCATCCCTACATGCTGCGAATGATATAACATCTGCTGAACTCATTCTCTGAGCGCGTGCACGCTCAGCGATATGGTTTTCTTTCAGACGCCCATCGTGGTGGTACTGCCAAAAGAAAGTCATACACCTTCCAGGGACACAATGTTTTCTGACGCACCATAAACGGCAAGTCTAGCCAATGGAAGTCATGAGTCATGAGCTCGCAAATAAGGCGAGTGTACACACCAAGCGTTGCTCCAGAATGACACGACTGAAAGCTTGTGAGCAGAAAGATATCACTATTCAGAAAATACACCTTACATCGAAAACGGCCTACATGGGTAAGTTATTTAATGAGAATAACCCCGGAAAATGTGTAAACCCTCACCGTTAGACGGCACCCACGCGGAAGAGGCTTTACCTTGGTGACATAAATAGGTCAGCGACCTTGCAGGCCAAAAGAAGATCTTGCAAACCATAAGTTGGTGCAACTCCTATCCATCGGTTATTATATCGTAAGTGTGATTTTTAGACAAGACTTACGTCGTCTATGATAACTCCAGCTGTCTTGTAATCCACCGGGTATATCACTAAAAGCAACCCAGTTCGACTAACAATCTTCGTAACAGGAAAAAAGTTAACCCACCCTCGTCGAATCCATCCGTCTTGTCACCGTGGATATCACGTATTTGGCCACCGTGGCCAGAATCTAAATAAAGAAAACATTATAACCACGAACAATCGCGATGATAATTATCCTTACAGTGGAAGAATAATGAATCATGGGGTTTGGCGTCCTTGACGAGCCATTTCATAGCGTCGATCACATTTCGCCTTGTAGGCATCTGTCGAGGATTCGTCGTTTGATCCATTAACATGACGATATCTCCCTCTTTGAAATCCCATTGGCCTAAGTCGGCGTCAGGTAAGGCACTGTCGAGCATGACAATAAAACATACGAGTAAGAAACCGCCTGACGTTCTTGATATCATTGATGCATCCGTGCAACGCACGCTTCTGACCTGTGTAATTGATGCCGATCTGGATAACAGCCCAATTGAACGGTCACCCCAGCACTCCTTGTATGGAAAGCATCGTTTACTCACACACAGTGCCTTCTTCTGGCCAGTACACCTCGAGTACTGATGTCCGTTGCTTACACGAACCGGCCTCTGCAACTTGGATGGGGTGAAATTGGTTAGTGCAGGGGTAGTAACACTCCCTGTAGAATTTGCTCGGCGGCGATGCTCCCGGAATGGCCTCTGGGGGTCAGTCGCTTGATAAGGGCGAGAGGCCGTAGCTGAGGGGATTGTTCGGACCACACCAGGCGAATTCGAACTCTGAGAGGCTATCCGTTGCGACCAAGGCTGATCCGCATAGTGAACATGACGCGGTGCTGCCGCACTATGTGAATGATGTCGCTTGTGCGTGGAGGAATGTTGGTGGTGATGATGATGGGAAGGAGCATTGAAGGGAAGGGGTTGTGGGGCTGCTGTTCGGGGTGTTAGTCCTGGGGCGCCGCGGGGATAAGTGCCCGTGAGACCGCGGGGACCGACAGCAGAGCGCGGAAAAGTGTGGTATGTAGGACTGAAACGCGGGAAAATGAAGATGGCCCCTCTTCCAGTTGAAGGTCCCACTTACTAGGTACTGTGGGATATGGGATTGAGCGACGCGTAAAAAGTAGCGAAAAAGAGAGAATCACTTTGGAGCGGGCCACTTGTATAAAGGCGCAGTGGATGAAGGGATGAAGGGTGCTGGGTATGTCGGTGCTGCCAGCCTATCGATGCGACGTGATTAAAAGCAATCAGACTGAAATCACCTAATATGCGCTCACCTCATCTGTTGTGGCATTCCGTAGCTAATGTTTCACCATGGTTAGCGAGTCTCTTTAGGATCCATTTCGGATGAACGTACTTGTGCGGCGCTGGAAACCGTGGACGGTAAGACGTCGGTTCTTGAGAAGCATAGTCGCCCCGCGCATCCCACGTCATCGTGTCAATCTGCGCGTACGCTTTGTAGCGGGGGAAGCAAGAAAAGATGGGACACCCTGGCATGACGGAAGCATCATAGGGCGAGGAAATCAGCCATGTCGGGACGGCTTTATAGCGTGGACGGCAGGGCAGGCTTACAGGAAGCGGGGCAGCCAACAAAACCTAGTAGAGAGTGGTGGGTCAGGGGAGGCGCTCGGAGCGCAGTATTTCGAGGGCGACATTGGCTTTATTTGATCGCTGACTCTGATGCTGGCATCTCCTGTCATCCCTTGTGAAACCACTATACTCTCCACAAATGGATGTCTTAGCTAATCGAGGCCGACCCGACTATGGGGACCGGATCTACCAGCTCGGGCAGTACTGGTGCGAGCCATGGCGCGGCGTGTCCTCCTTCGAGTCATTGCAGTGGAGCTCCATTAGTGATGATGATTCTGGCTGCTGGACAGCACAAATCATTGCGTTGACCATAGCAACCAAATGTCGACATGTGGCCGTCATGAAGGGCTTCATCTCCCTGTGTGATTATCCCCTGACCTCTGCGAAACGATGCGCCAAGCCCCTCCGCCAACGCAGGTACGAGTGTGAGAGCGACTACAGCACAATATGAGAGGCAGTTTCAAGTTGTTGTCGTCTGCTTGTTGGAGTTTACTCATTGTTAGTGACCAATTTCCACGTCGCGCTTATACGTCATTCCATATCAGGCACGTGTTGTCGGAGCGACGCACCCACCGAATGGGTCGGTCCGCCAGGTCCGCCACCCGACCCAAAGAACAAAACCAGCTCTCCATATGGTATGCTAGCTAACGAGTGGAATGGCGGCGGGCCTGCGAAGACTCTCACTGGAGGGATACCGCTGCCCCGACTGCCGCCCACCCGAGGTTATTTATGGAGATATCAGCTACAAAATAGGGCAGTGCAGTGGAAGTACGGGCGTGCATAGCATTGGTCCGCAGCTGCTGACCTATCGCACGGCTGCTGGCCGAACATCGGATTACTAGTGTGAAGCCAGAGGCTCTAACGCAATGGCGCTCAGAGTGGTTCAACCTGTGAAATTTGAAATACTAGTGATGCGCCAACGAGCGCTAGCCACTTATACTTTTGTACATACACTTCATTGCTATCATCCCTAGAAAAAAAGTAATTGATTTCCTTTCCTTTTATAAGAATAAAGCAGATTGTCACGCTCCGAATCATTATCTCCTAGAGAGTCTAGATATGGGCGCGTCCACTCAGATAAGAGTTTGAACCCAGGCTGCAGCCTTGAGGAGCTTTGGAGTTGTGATCCGAATATTTGCACAAGGGGGTCGAAGACCGGTATGTTTTACATCTATAACACATCAATTAAATTGAGAAGCTGCTGGAACCAGTTGATGTAGATTCATATATGAGATGCGATAAGTGTAACTTAACATCCTATACAGTACTTATTTTCATGTGAAAAATGAGCAAAAGCAATTCTCAGAGATCGTTCTCAATTTCAGACGACTTTACAAAGTTTGACTCTGGTTGGTCCAGAACAAGAGTTTACTACTCCAGTTTCCTTATTTCGGGATTCCACCCGTAGGGCACTGTCCTCACTTGCTGTACTCCGAATCAGTTTTACGAAATGTATGTGTGAAAATCAGATCACACGGAACATGTTCGCGAGAGAAATCAGAGTCGAACAGTGTCATGTTTACAACCATAACGAAAGAAAGATGGTATCCAAACCTCACCACCCGAGTGGCTTGGCACCACGGCTAATTCCACCGACTACAGCACTGTGTGTAAATCATGTCAATTGCGACCAGCCCGCTACTCGCCACATGTGTAACCCCGATCGGAGCGTATTGGCCCGTACGACGGGCCGGGCCACTGACAGCTCTGTCATGCTGTACATTCACGCGTCATACCAGTAAATATACCTTTTTCAGCTGCAATTTTATCGATCCCTCATAGTATATCTCCACACTGGCACACAGCGTCTTGATCCGCATGTGTGATCGACTAAGAAAAACTTGCCCAACGGAAAAACAAAAACTTCAAGTTTCGATTGACAAGACCTCAAGTTAGATCCAAATTTAGATAGGTTAAACAATTAGTCCTATCTTTCGACGATAGTTATTGGTCTTTTAGAGTTTTAGTTGCACGTTCAAAGATCGATCTAGCCGAACTGGCAGAAAACTGCTTAGTCATTCTACGTTAAGTACAAATACGTAAACCATATTCTACACCCGACCGCAACGGGACCTTCGGGCGGGTCTCCTCCGTTCAGCTGGAATGAGAGTCAATTTGTTTGATGCTGCTGTATCTGCAAGTACTTTTGCGCAAGACAGTCGCTCATATGCAATGTTTCAACTTGACGGACAGCTTTTTTTTCTTTTCCTTCAAACTTGGAAATCCCGCACTAACAGCGTGGAGACCTTCGGGCGGAAGCGTGGACATCCAATTTTGGCCGTATATTGGACAGCGTGCTTATCGATTCGATCTAGTCGGACTCCATCCTCGAACACCTTCAAGACCTCTGCACGAACCAGTCTATTGTGATGGAATTTCGCATCACGAACGTCGATTTCAAAGCCGATGAGTGGGAAGTCACGACCGAGATCGCTCGTCAGGCTCTGCACGCCTGCCCGGGACCCTTCGTCTCTGCGCCCGATGAGCGCCCGCACAATTTCAAGGTTAAACTGAACAAGCATCCGGCGGGTGGTATAGGAAGCGATGGCAGTGGAACCCTCACGCTAACAAAGTTTCTGGGAAAGAAGTTTCAGCGCCTCACTAGTCAAATCTCCGTCAGAGTGAGGAAGAGAAAGCTCAGGTTCTTTCCTAGCGACAGTGCAGTCGACGAGCCCTTGGTCCTCGAGCTTGAAAGGGCCCCCTTTGTCGATCCAGATATCGCCAAAGATCGTACATGGAGGGTCAACGCCCTCTGTGATCCGTTCTATCTTTCCCATGTGCAGTTTGGTCCGCGCTAGTCAACCAATTCATATCAGTGCAATGAACTTAATCATGGTGTCGTTGTTCACTACCAGGTACCTTCTATCAACCAAAGGACGCACAACCTGAAGACCCTCGCTTATTCTCCATTGAATGGGATCGAGACCTTCGCCATCAAAGTATGGGGTTACTCTTCTTTCAATACGAACCCAAGTCTCTTCGAATCCAGGTAAGGCCCGACTAGCAAAGTTCGATATCTGGCTTCCCAACCCTACTAGATTGGCGATCTATTGCAGGAACAAACACTCGACGTTGTCATCATTCGATTTGCGAGTATCAACAGATTGGAAATGGGGCGTGACCGTGGAGAACCTTGTGAGTGTATATGTCATACGGTCAACACCGATTCTTACGAATGATGGGTAGATGTCTGCTTTGATCTATTGACACCCCCTGTCTTTCAACAGGAGAAAGTATTCCGCTTTCTTCCTGACAGGTACGCTCATGAAAAGGGACAATACCGTCGTCGCGTCGGATGCCTGAACAGCAGTCACAAAGCGGTCGCTCCTTACGCATATCAGCTACGCATCGTGCTGTGCGATGCCTATGACCTCGATTTTGAGGATGTCCTTGAGAGGTTTGAGTATTACTGTCAGACCTCACACCTACATCCACCTCAGCGGGGTCCGGGTATATCTGCGAGTAACCGCCAACATTTCTTTCGGCCCGTCAAACTTTGGAATGTTGTGAAATGGCTACGATCACCGGTCCTTGCTTTGAGTTGGCGGGTTGCTTTTCAGGTGGAAGCGCTTCTACATAACGGCGTCATGAACACGTCGGAGTTGATGGAGCTTCGTCCGCGCATTGAGAAGCTGATTCGTTCCCTCGGGGACGAAGCAGCAGGCGATGTCATGCGACGCTTTGTGGACATTGCTGGTAATCGTCCTCCAGGGCAACGTATATTCGAATGCCTCGAAACCGTCCTGTCGATGGAAACACAGCATCTGCGTACATCTCCCCCCAGAAGCCGCTTCCTATGTCACTACGTCACGTTCACGCCGACTCGACGGCTACTGGAGGGTCCAGCCCTCACCCAATCCAATAGAGTCATACGCCAGTACGAAGGCTACGAGGACCATTTCCTTCGTGTCGACTTCCGAGACGAAGACCGTCTTCAGTATAGGTGGGACAGAGAGGTCGATGGGACCTCATACCTGCAAGAACGTGTGGGCACGCTGCTGAAAAAGGGGTTTTACCTTGCTGGCAGACACTTCGACTTCTTGGGCTATTCATCTTCGTCCCTCAGGGAACACGCTGTGTGGTATGTCAACCCGTTTGAGCATCCAGAAAAGGGCATGGTAACCGCTCAGAGTATTCGCGATTCCCTTGGAGACTTTAGTGGGGTTATTACGAGCCCGTCCAAATACGGGGCACGGATGGCTGTGGGTAATAGCAGCCGAGTGAATCGTCGTTAGCTGACCGCTTCTTAGCAAGCTTTCTCTGGAACGGACCCTTCCATCCGCATCGGGAGGAACCAGTGGTCCGAGATACCCGATATTGTAGAAAACAAGGTCAACTTTACCGATGGGGTTGGAACGATATCACCGAGGCTAGCGGAGTTGATTTGGAAGGCCCTGTGCGAGGACAATCCTTCCCTTGCAGTCCATGCCATCACGCCATCTGCTGTAGGTCTCGAACTCGATCCACTTCGATGGTGCTTGCTCAATCTCGGTGCTTCTTCCCACAGTATCAGATTCGATTCCTGGGATGCAAAGGAGTTGTGTCTGTAGATGCAAGATTAGAGGGAATACACATGTGCGTGCGACCCTCCATGAAAAAATTTGACGTGCCTTGGGAGGAATACGGATCAATAGAGATCGCTCAGGCTTTCAGCAAACCCAATATACCTTACCTGAATAGGTTGGTGTGTGTCTTTGTGCTCACACCGAGACGTTCATTCCTTTTGTTAATCCGAATAGACCGTTGGTGATGCTGCTTGAAGACCGTGGTGTACCGAAGGAGGTGTTTATGCAGCTTCAGCGAAGTACGGTGGCCAAGACACGGATGGCGCACGATTCCGCCGCTTTATATGCCGGACTGCTCGAATCGAACCAGCTGTGTTACAACTACAAACTCGCCACGATCCTCAAGAGACTGAACGCACTGGGATTAGACCTGAAACCAAAGTCGACGCAGCGACCTTTGGATACGCCGTTCCTAGCACGACTGCGTGCGTGCGCCATCAACCACGTATTGCGCGCAGTGAAACATGAGGCACGGATCCCCATTCCAAATAGCTACATGGTCGTTGGGGTGGCGGATGAGGGTCCTGCGTACGCGAAAAAAGGCCTGAAGAATGTATATTGCCTGCCCCAGGGGAAGATTTTCGGTGTGTATTCGAGTTTGAAGGGGGCAGAAAATAAAATAACAGCTCTTCGTCGGGTTCTTGTCAGCGTGCGTGCAAAGCCCGGAGGATGAGCAGCCACGTTACCTTCAAGGGATGTGTCTCATATTCCGGAACCCTGTCCTTCATCCTGGAGACGGTATTACATCTCCTTTCACGGTGCCACGTTCGGATAGCTGACCTGTAGACAGCACAACGAGTATTTGCTATTGGACCTCCCCCTGAAGATCGAGTATGTCTGTTTGGTCATCTGAAGAATGTTGTCGTGTTCTCAACAACTGGTGAGTGTGAGACCAGTCGAGCGTGTCACGTCTCGATGGTGATCTTTTGTCAAAGGAACATGGTCACTCCCAAACGGCTTGGCAGGCGGAGATCTTGACGGGTATATCGTCCGCCTCCCCACTTCAGCCAGCTATCATAACTGAATAAAAATGATTTTTAGTGACGCATACGTTATTATTCAATACGGAGACCTCCTTGTGCCCGAACATTACGATCCCGCTTCGTACCCGCCGACAGAGCCCTTCAAACTGGACAGACCAAGTACGATCGACGATGTCTGCGATTTCGTCGTCGAATACATAAACTCGGATGTCGTGGTATGAATTTTTTTTCATCAGGTCGTCACCCTGGTGCTCATGGAAATGAACACAGGGGCTAGTCGGCAATAAACACATTACGCTGGCAGGTTAGTTGGTTTTTCCTGAATGTGTCGAACATCGCCATCTTATTCGTCTCTACGATGCAAACAGATCAATCCAAAGTATGTGTCTCGTACTCCATTTTTCCTGCTGAGCTGATGACAAGTCACGTTTGAAAGCATGGGACCCTCGATCCGGATTGCCTCAAGTTAGCAAAGATGCACAGTCGGGCAGTTGATTACCCAAAGAACGGGGTCAAAGTCGACATCCGGTACATGCCCAGGTCGCTCGTCAAGTTCAAACCCGATTGGGACATGGCGGACAGAGACGCACCGTGTGCTTCCGACTACTACGTGTCAACTCGCGCGCTCGGCTTCCTGTACCGTAATATTCAACTGGAAGACATACCCGACACGTTTTCACACTACAAGGGCGACGCAGGGGCGCACCCGATATCCAGGGTTCTTTTGCCGCTCGTCCGGTGCCACCTTGTGAAGGTGCCTGCTCCAAGATCACAGACTACGAGGATTGACTCCTTGTACGTGACCTACCGCGAGGAGCTCGCGTACATCGCGAGTACATACTCGCTCTCCAGGACGCCCGGATCGCGGCTGCGCGAGGAAGAGCTCGTAATCGGGTCGATTCTCGCCGGGAGCACGCAAAAGCAGTACCGCGCGAGCCGGCTACGTGCGATGCGGGAAAACGTGGGATTCCTCGTCCACCGGGTGCGGGAGGAGCTCGTCGGACGGCTCGAGGGCCTCTCTGAGTGTGCACTGCGGGAGAGACTCGCGGACGCGTGGGACGTGTGGACGTTCTGCCTCGATGAAGGGACACAGTTGGCAGAGGCCGCCACTACTGCTGGCACGCGTTCTTCGGAATTTGGGTTGGAGAGTTTTGGATTGATTGGGCTGGGTTTGGTGTTAGACTGCCTGAACGGGCTCGACAGCTTGCCACCTTTGTAACGTCTCATGTGTGCTGCGCCTCGATGGATACGACGTTGATTTAAACTTCTTGAAGTTGCGCATCTGGTGGCCCGCCAAATTTTGTTTACTATACCTCCTTCAATACAATGGTATGTATTGTTACTCCGCAGCTCCGTCGGTTATCTGGACCTCTACATCGGCCTCCACATCTCTGGCATTGCCACCCAAGCTGATTTGTGCGTCCAGTGTTGGATTTGGCAAGCGCATCCGCAGGTACAAATCTCAGGTAACATGCAGGGTCATACGATCTCTCCATTTTCTAACCTCGGCTATGATCTGTCTATTCCCTTTTCATACCGCGTTATTGTTCTCTACTCGTATATAGAACCGACGATTGCACTTGATCACCCCAGTCCGTCGCACCGCGCACGACTGAGGTGAGATCCTTTTACTGTACTCGTACCTACTCGTACTGACTCGTACTTAGTCAGATCTACGACAGGTGAATACACATTAGTCCGTCGCACCGTGCACGACTGAGTCAGATCTACGATAGCATTCTCACATCCAGCTCGTAATGACACTCGTGGACTGGGCTGCAATGCCGCAGACTGAGTTTTGCTGTCAAGGCTCTCTGCCATTTCCGCCTGCCATTCCACCTGCAGATTAGTGAGCGATAAATTATACAGTGTGGCGTATAACCCCTAAAATGACTATCAGTTCCGGTAGATTAGTAAACAAAGGTAAACTTCAACAAATACAGTGTCGACCCTCCCCTGAGGTTTTGGAGTCGAGGAATGGAACGGCTTTGATATTAATTTAATTTCGAGCGTTACACTGGATCTGCCTTACAACCATTCCACTCATGCCGCTTCCAAATTGGCTTTATTCAGCGTATCACTGGTTTGAACCACATCCACATCTGTGCATACAAAATCTCTGTACCCAAGACAAACACTTTCGACGTCCTTCAAGCTAGTGGTACTAGCCCTCCTCGCTTTTTGTCCGTGCTCTTGTTTCATGTTCTCTTTTCTTGTTCAACCAGCAGTTACTCAGTACGGGTGAGTGGTGTGATCACTTTGACAGTTGCCGGTGTCTTATGTACTCACATTCCAGCAGTCGGCGCTTGAAGTCTGACGTCTGTGAGGGTTGCATCCACGAGCCTGTAGCTCTCTTGCAGGTATTGTTTCTTCATATATCTCGCGCTAAAGTTCACCGTCCTCCTCCCCCCAGTTCCCTTTTTGACATCCACCTTAACCGGATGTTTTTTGTGCTCTCGCCCATTGCATTCTGTTGTATTTGTGTTTCAAGGTTTCACTCTGAGTGAAAACCAGCTAACACTTGATAACTTGCTGTCTGACGAAACAAATTGATTCTCGTTTGTACTCTAGCTGGGGCAGAATATTTCACGCGTCCCAAAACGAGGTAGGGACAGTGCCGCATGATACACTGGGCCTGATGTTGGGTACGCATACAAGGGTCTGTCCCACGTTAATGTAAGTACCGCTCACAGTTTCGTGGTTCCTCCCTTTCCATATCTACTCAGGTAGTAGATGGACCAGGAATATTTCAAACGATGACGTGAGCTCGTTCCATGGCATACCCAAGGCTGTCCGTAGCATTCATTTTCACCTCCAGCAGTACTTGGTTGGGGGACGACCTCATTGGCTTTGTTCTATTCTCGAAATGACGGAGGTCAGTACCATAAACATGGTGCTCAGTTTTTTCTATGCTGGCGCAACTGCAATAAAGTTTCTCTCAGCCCAATTGTGTTCTTCCAAATCTTTTTTGCCACCACCTTGATTGAAGTGGGGTTCAACAGGGAAACAACTCAAATACTGGATTTTATGGTTACATGTGTTGACAGAATTGACATCATACTAAACAACTCTCTCGATCATTGGTGTATCTCCTTGAGCTTCTTGAAAAAGAGGGGATCAGCATCGTCCGCAACCGTAGACAGCGTCAGCTGATCCCACTGCTCTATCTCTTTTTTGATCTCCTCGATCCTATCAAGAATCATGTATTGCGAGTCGCTACCCAAAGACAATCTGAGAGGAGGGTTGGCTTCCCGAGAAATAGTAATGAGGGCGCGGCTGACTGTTAGTGATACAGTCGTCAGCTGACACATGGGAGCATTCAAAGAGGGTAGACATACGCTTGATGGCATCTCCCACCCCAGTGGTAGTCTTGACAAGGTTGCGTATCACGTTGGCAGAGCTGTCAGGAATATCGTAGGCGGGAGGCAACGGGCGAGTTATGTTACTCTTTGTGAACTCCGACCTCACGTTTCCAGGTTGGATAGTGATTACTTTGATATTCCATTCAGGGAGGAGTTCCTTGTGGAGTCCCTCACTGAAACCCTCGAGGGCTGTGAAGTACGACCAAATTAGATAATTCCGTTCTGTGATGAGATAGAGAACACATACCAAACTTGCTTGCGGAGTAGAAAGCAAAAGATGGTAGGCCGATGAATCCAGCTAGGGAGGATATATTGAGAATACGACCAGCCGGCGTCTTGTGTTCTCGGAAGTATTTGACGGCCTGGTAGTGTGATCAGACATTTCCTCGCGGAACGGTCTAGCAGATACACACCTCCCGACTGATGCGGACAGCACCCCAGAAGTTGACCCCGAATTGGTACAGTGCATCTTCATCACTTGTACCCTCAACGACACTGTTCAGACCAAACCCAGCATTATTGACGACGACATCGACACGGCTGAAATGCCCGTGGACCTTTTCAAAGAGCCCATTGGCGCTATGGGCAGGGTTTCCAACGTCGTATTCGACGACGAGGAGCTTGTCAGAGGGGTAAATTGCAGTCAGCTCGGAGACGCTAGATGCTTTGCGTGTGATTGCGACAACACGTTCGCCAGCTGTAATGACCTCTTCTACTAGAGCCTGGCCAATTCCTGCGGAAGTGCCTGTGACTATGGGTGATCAAACGGGTCAGGAGTGGGGTAAGTATGGGGGAAAGGCGGACTCACTTAGCCAAACACGAGAACCGGACATTATGGACGATGTTTGACGTTGTAATAGCCTGGATGATGCTGGTGGATTCTCGATCGCCGTGGAAGTGGCGCGACTATTTTATCTTCTTTTTGTGTGGCAGTCAATCCGTCTGTGCGGTCGGGACCCTGAAGCCTCGCTATTTGTTAACTCTTTCATAATTCACTCATCCTCATAGCCTTCAGCAAAGTTGTATTACACACCCATCCTGCAGATACCAGTGTGAAGCAGTGAGTAACATCATCCCATATCAACGATGCTGATCAGAAGGACCGATAAGTCCCAGCTGATGAAGCTTTACCTCATCTACGAACGTAGCCGAGTTTCATACAACTCGTCAGGCAAAGTCGCTCTAAATGGAAATTTCAGGGAAAAAATTCCATATCACGGTGCTCTCACCCAATCAGACCCTCTGCCAACCCTCGCGTGGGTCTTGCTTCCGAAAGTATTCATAAATGTAACGTCCCAAATGGGCTGGCAAGTGGCGCAGTTGCCGGCGAAAACCTGTGTCTGCCGGCCGACGGCACACAAAAGGGCTGCTCCAATGCATCAAAGTCGTCGCCTCGAGAACCGCTAACCCAATAGCGCTCTCTGGCGCTGAATGCCACCCACGCTCCTCGACAAAGAATGCGGACTCATGGGCCAAGAGGTCATGTCACAATGGCGTCTATTTTGACAGATGTCCTTGTCGGCACTGCTGGTTCGGATGGTCGCTGGAGAGTGGTAGGATGTCCCATTAGGTCCTGTTCGGCATGGTGCCAAGTTTCGGCTGGGGTAGCTTACCTACTCGGCTAGCTAAGAGCTATGCCTTTGGACTCTACAACTCGGATGACGCCAGATCCAGGTATATCAGAACCCTCATGATGGAAATGATAAGCCCTTCCTTGCCCAATCTCGACCATCTGATGCTCGTCCTATGACAAGAACAGCAACAGCGACTCATACAGCACATGGTGCTGCTCCTCAACATCGTTCGGAGTCCAAAGGCACAGCTCTTAGCCGAGCTAGCTAGCCGAGTCGGTAAGCTACCCCAACCGAAACTTGACACCATACCGAACAGGACCTAAGGTGGAACACAGAATCTCGGCAATCAGGTGGTAATTGTTGTGATGGTATAGCCCACACTGAGTCATTGCACGTGGTGCCATCTTTGATGGATGATGGACTTCGGAGCAAGTACCATCCCGGAGAGGGAAATGATTCAAAGTAGTAGGCAAAGGTGAGGTTCGTGTTTGTGTCGCGCTCCGAGTCGAACGTGTCCAAACATGGCAAGAGTGTCTTGCCGTGCAGTCGTGCTTGCATTTGGGCTGTGACCGCATCAAGCTCAAGGCCATCCGATTCTATTCACGACATAAGACTTGTTTGATCGCTTTGAATTGCAGGATATGACCTGAGCACGATCGCTCAACAAAGGTGAGTGCATATTTGCATGTACGCTCGACTGACTAGGCTTCGACTTGAACCCTTGTATGTTGGCGCGGTGGCCCTTCACGTGTGTGGTAGGCCGTCTATCATGCTTCTCAAGTAGTGTGGTATGTATAGTCTCTTGATACTCCACATGTACCGCTAGATCTGCCAACTTCGTATTCCAACTTAGCAGTTTCCCCTTCACTCTTTGAGTCGCGGCGTGCCGGCGCACTGCTCGGTGCGCCGCCCTATCTCCATCGATGTCACTCTGGCGCCTTCGATCGGTTTCAACGCTTCCCGACATCTCCACCGGGATACCCTTACGGTTCAGCTGGCCTACTGGCCCACTCCTACAACTTCACACACTCCCCGTCGTCGTCATCTGCGCTTTCCGTGTACTGCACAGTATGATCGCTCTGTCTCCCGGCTCGCTTCTGTTCGACTCGGGCTCCGATCATCTTTCTGACACGCCTTGTAATGCCTCGCGCAGCTTCTTCGACCCATTCATTAGACTCTCAGCCTATACTGACGCTCCCGACACGTCTTCTCCGCGAAGCTCTATGTATCTCCCCCTCGGGCTCAGCACTTGGTGGACCTCTGCGTTACCATGTGGCCTCGTCACTGCAATCTCGTCCACCACCCTCGACTGAACAAAACAATCTGCTAGTTCAAATAAATAAAAACTAATTAGGACCTCTGAGTCAGACTCTCAAGTGAGATACATCATGAGTCTACAAATAACCATGGGCCTTTTTGATCTCTCTTGCCATCTTTTGCAGCTTAGGCTCTCCTTCATCCTCAATGGGATTATAGTTCCACTGTTCTTGCGGCACTGTATCTGGCACCTGTCTAGGCTAGGGTAGCTCAACAACCCCATCCTGGCAGGATATTCTATAGAAACAGAGTTGAGTACTTATTGTGCTGATACCATACCGAACAGGAAAGGGACACTTGAATAAGAGTTGAATATGGTTGATACCTCAGACCAGCAGATACAGTGAGCATGGTGATGCGAGTTTCCATTTGAATGTCTGCAACCAGGCGAGTGAAAGGGTGTTGAAAGTCACAAGGTGATTTTGGGTCCACTAAAAGGACTGGGTGATGTTTGACTAGGATGTCGTTGAATATGAAAAGGGAGTCTGCTGACTCGCGTGAAGCTAGTGAGTCACGAGGAGTAACCTCAAATCTGCTAAGTGGGAGTAGATGGAGTAAAAGTATATGGTAAAGTTAGCCTGGAGGGCTCGGCGGGAATAGTCTTGAACAGCCGAGCGACTCTGAATGACCAAGTTGTGGCGGACATTTCAGACTTGCAGGTGTGAGCGATAAATACAAAGTAGAGGTGGATCGTATAGTAGCCCCTAAAACTGTCGGCGCTTGAGCTGTAACTACCATGTGTGGATATGTTCCAACTATCCGACAACTTAGCGTGGGAGGCAAAAATGCCCAAACAAATAGGGGCAACTTAGTTTGTCATTATACAAGTAAATACAAGCTTTAAAACTAGATCCGAGCACATCTTGATCGTCATTTGAAGCCAATGTCCCTTTGCATGTTTATTATCCACGAAATATTTTTGAGAGTCAAATCAAACTGGGTTCGCACGTCGCACCATCTTCACCTCTACCTGCAGATGTCCGTTTCTTGGTATAACCTTGCGCCACGATGTCGTTGACCTTGTTCAACACATCCGAGCTCGAGCTCGAGCTCAAGGAAGAAGCCAAGGCGGTCGCAAGACTCGTCGGGGACAACGAGCCGAGGGAGTAGATGCCTGCGGTGAATTCTCGACTCGTCGCACTGGTAGAACGGCCCTTGCGTGGCGGAGAACTGGGGGAAACGGACCGTCGCATAGGATGGGGAGAGGTTGAACGCGTTCCTGCAGCTGGCAGTGGCACGTGAACACGATCGGGGTACGAGGGATAGGGTAAGGGAGGTTCCCGCCTGCTAGTTCGCAGCTTATTCGTTGTCCTCGACCTCGACCTCTTAGACGGTAACGGAAAAAGAGAATGTTCCGGCAACTTGTCAACGTGATGTAGAGACGAGGAGCTGGTGGCGGAAAAGGAATTCGTGCGGGATGCGATAGATACACTCGACGATAAGGATGAGGTAAAAAAGAGGGACTTTTCGAGAGGCGCCGACATTACTGACGGGGGACTAAGGGGTAAGACTGACACGCGCGCATCAGGAGTCGAAAACTGTCTGGAAGCTCCACCTGCCGATAAGCTCTTACGGGGCGCTCGGGGACGACGTTGAGGTGCCTTCGTGTATTTGTCGGAACCTTTCTCGGTGATTGCATCCTCCTTGCACGTATCTACTAACGAATCTCCACTATAAATTACCTCTTTCAGAGATCCTTTAGATCCGGAAGAAAGCGGAGCTAGCTTGCGTGGCTTTTCATCCAAAGACGATGATGTACCTTCCTGAAGACGAGACGTTTGGTTTGACAAGCCTAAAGGTGCATCTACTAGACTTCCATTCTGCAAGCCACGCTGAGTGGGTGTATCCTTCGTGTTGCCAAAGTGGAAACCACCATCCAAGGAGCCGCGCGAGCTATGGGAATGGCTCTCTCTAACAAGTGCAGTCGTCTTTGTTGGCTTTAAGAAGCTAGCCCAACGTGCTCTGTTTGTGGGTGTTCTGTGAGTAGATTCACCGTCTAGCGCTAAGGCGGAATAATCCTTGCGTGCACTGGATACAGGGGGGTATGCGCTCTTGAGCCTCAAGATATCGAGCATACTACGTCGAAATGGCTTTGGTAGATTGGCATCCCGTGCATTGTGGTCATCAGAAATATCTCTGGAGGGGTCGGAGAACGACGGTAAAAGAGATGTCCTGGGCAGAGAGTCATGGGTCGATGGTCTGGGAACCTGCGACATGACCATCGGAGATGTTTCCAGGAACGGATCTTCCCGTGTGACCACTGTGAATGTCTCGCCATCGCTCGAAGGGATGATAGTCTGAGTAGAAGGAGGTTGAGTTACGCCAAGAGTGTGCCACCCAAGTGCTTGTTTTGGTACGTATCGCGAACCATGGACAGTAGATTTGCTAGGAGTACCAGCAGCGAAAAGGGACACTTGCTCCATACTCGGATATCCATGAACGAGCAAACGGTCTTCAACGTCGTTTTCTGATGGCACATACGGAGGTCCAGGCAGGAAAGACGATGTACGAAACGAACGATGTCGATTTGCTCGCCATCTGAATAAGATTACGACAGTGATGGCACCAAGCACGACACCGAGTGCAATAAACAGAGGGATAAGATAGAGTATGTTCACTTGGCGATGGTACGGAAGCTTTGGTAATACAGGTTGCGGTGATGTCGTTGATGGGGGTAACGCGGTAATCTGAATTAAAGGAGCAGTGGGAGCGTCGGTTGAGAAAATGGCGTTCTGAGCACTGGTAGTAACATCTGAATCAGTGTCCAAGGCATCCGTAAGCGAAAGAGTTAAAGTTGGTATGTCCGTCGCCGGATTGGTGTCTGAAGCGGCCGTTAGCAAGAGAGTCAATTCTGGCGGGGCCACTGCTGAAGAGGTGGTCGGTATGGATGGTATCGCTTGATTAATTCTGTATCGGTTGACAACACCTGAAAGAGTCGGTGTAAGTAAAGAGGCCAAGGGAAATAGTAGACCTCGTACCCAGTAATCGTTTATACATCATACTTCCTGCCGGGGAAGACTTCCTATTGTGGATTGTAGTCGGGACCAAGCACAATGAATTGGACACGTGATTCGACACCGTAAGCAGATAGGTCCGCTTCAGGCTTGTCTAGTGAAAGACCAGCAGCAATAAAGGTAGACCGACGAATGAGATGTGACGATGGAGAGTATGAGGCGCTTGCTACACCTGATCGCCTCGTCCTCCGCCAAAATGTAGTTGGACGAACTTCCAGATACATTAGGCCAAAACTCCACTCAAAGGATTACCACGTGCACTCACATAGTGGGGGCTGCGGGCGAGAGAGTTCGCCCCTGTCTGACGGGGTAGATGAGGAGAAAGCACGCCTCGGTACGTGTACTATAGGTGGATTATCGAATGACTCCTCGGAGGAAGTCGGTAGTACCGGTAGAGAAGCCGAGACAGGTAGCTGGGGAGGTGGTGACCTCGACGATTTGAACGTCCTCCTCGGTGGGGAAAGAAATGCCGTGTCCGGGTTGGATACTTCGACAGGCGAACGAGGTCGGTCGTCGTCTGAGTCGACGCTCTCCAGCGTGACCATGACTGGCCGGGAAAGGTCATTTTGACTTCGACGGGCAAAATTAAAACCCAACGAGTTTTGTTGGGGGTAAAATGGAGTAGGTGAGACTAGGACAGTCAGATCCGACATGCTATTTGCTGTCGGTGGTTGTGGTGAGTATCAGTAAAGGCTCGACACGGAGCTGCCAGATGCATCAGGTGGACGGAAACCGGCAATAACTAATCGTACTTTTGTCAACTCGTCCAAACAGGCAACTCACCTCGTCATGAGGCCAATCTTGCTACGCTTTGCTCCCTCCCCGACTGGCGCCCTACATCTTGGCGGCCTTCGAACAGCTCTCTACAATCACCTTTTTGCGAAGAAACATGGTGGCCAGTGGATACTCCGAATTGAGGACACCGATGCCGTACGTTGAATCATCTGTTTCTCTATTCCCAAACCTACTCTTTGCTCGTGCAGTCGCGGTGTGTTCCAGGTGCTGTCGATGGTATTCGGTCGGCGTTGAATTGGGCTGGGCTTTCTTATGATTTCGGTGAGGTTAAACATACACTTGGCACACTCGAAACTCTGACGACAGCACTCTTCTCACCAAGGCCCAGGATTAGGTGGCCCACATGGACCGTACCATCAAGTGTGTACTTGTTGTTGATTTTGTGTCTTTCTTAGCCAACTTTACGCTAGTCAGAGCGTCTAGACTTGTATCACTCCTACGCGCATCGACTCTTAGAGGTATTCACGGTCCCTGTCACGCTATCTTTGCCTTTCAGCTACTCCCACAGTCAGGTCACGCATACCGCTGCTTTTGCTCTCCGGACAAGCTCGCTGCTGCAAGGGAGAGATTGGCTCGCGCTGGTTCCAATTCGACATATGACAAGGCATGTCTGCATCTCACCGAAGAAGAAGTCGCAAGACGTGTCCGTGCCGGCGAAAAGTCCATTGTCAGATTCAACGTATGTCATCATCTCAGCATTTCCCTCATTCTCGCATGACTCTTTACATAGGATGACAAGCTCCCTCAACGCGCTCCGACGCATGACATCGTCTTTGGGGCTTTGCGAGATGCTCATGCCTCTCTGCCAACCGATCCAGTCCTCCTCAAGTCCGACTTGTTCCCTACTTACCACCTTGCCTCTATCGTCGATGACCATGAGATGGGCATCTCCCACGTGATTCGAGGAGAGGCAAGTCCTTTCGTGCAAACAAAGTTCTTTCTACACGGCACTCCCTAGGAATGGCTTCCATCTCTTCCGTTACACTTTGACCTGTACTCCTGCCTTTTGCTCGAGCCACCTCAATTTGCACACCTTCCGATATTGTTGAATCCCGACGGTTCCAAGATGTCAAAGCGCAAGGGTGATGTTGCGGTCCTGGAGTTCATGGTATGTTACCTGACCGTCCCTGGCCATCTATGCCTCTACATTCACCAGAACACCAGAAAAAAGGGTGGGAGCCCGAGGCATTGATTAATTGGCTAGCCTTGGCGGGCTGGGGACGAACAGCACACTCCCCTTCAGACTCACCTGCAATGACACGTAGTCCCGAAAGTACGACTCTCCTGACACTTCCAGAACTCATCGATCAGGTTCGTGTTGAACATTCATCCGTACTCACATCTGACACCTTCGACAAAATCAAGTTCGATCTCGCATCTTTGACGCACCGCCGACAAGTTCTAGAGCCTACTAAGCTCGAGTACCTCAACAAACATCATCTCATGCGCAGCTGGAAAGATGACCAGGGAACACTAAACCATGCACGTAGGATACATGATCTTGTGCGGGCGTCTTTCCCAGCAAGGTAGGTCTCGCGAGGGCAGGGCAACACTGTTTACTTGACGTCTCTCGACAGCCAATGCACGACCCCGGGATACATCGCCCGGGTCATCCATGTGTTGCAGGTGAGAGCCTCTTGTGATAACTTGCCCCTGGTAACCCGCTGACCCCGGTTGGTAACCAGGGACGCATAACCAACATACAGGACGTGCCCAGCCTAGCTCCCTACTTTTTCGTTGATCCAAATTACTCGACGTCGGAGGCGCAGTCTATGTGTCAGTCGATAACGAGCGGTGATTATCGTGAGTCACCTTCGGCCCGAATCCCTTCAACCTTTCGATCGAGCTCACTTGTGCATCTTCTGAATGTCATTATCGTTCGCACGCAGATTGCGCTCTCGATGTCACCATCCGTTGCCTTGAAGCTGCGCCAGATACGCGCGGTGTTTCCGATCTCTCATCTGTCCTACATGCCGCTTGCGAGGCGACCGGGCTGAAGCAAAAGCACTTCATGACAGCGCTTCGGCATGCATTAACCGCGACCAAGGTAGCTACTATTTCTTTAGACCTTGGCTCTTCCTCACACCGGTCCTTTCTCAGACCGGTCCGACGATCGCTGAAACGGTCGACGTGCTCGGGCTGGAACGAACTGTCACAAGACTCAAGGACGCTCTCTTGAATGGGCACAGGGCTTGACGATCCCCTGTCCGTCTCCGTCATCCTACACACACCTTATCTTGACACGAGATCGTATCTCAACCCTCAATACTCGTTCGGTTTCGGTGTACATAAAAAAACATGTACTCGTAGTCCACACATGCAATCATTCGCTTCACATGAAACAGGAACGAAATTTGCACTGCTTTCAGAGCATCTCCCATCCTCCGCTGTCGACAGTGCTCTCCAGCTTGCGCGCGACGGCCGTCGGAATGCCGTGGTTGAGCCATATCTTGCGGATTTCCTCCCACCGCGGACCATGGATGTACTGCCGCCGTCCGCGTCTGTACCCCCAGAACGCAAATCACAGGTTAGGTGGGAAAAGAAACAGAAAAAGTACGCACCTCATCGAGATATCGACTTCACCATGTACATCCAGGTAAGGCGATTGCGCAAAGGACCCGTTGGAGGTGTAGAGGTACAGGAGCGAACATCGCTTGACGACAAAGTACAGCCCAATCGCGCCGCCACACCTAAAATGTCGTCCGTGTGAAGTCAGCAATCAGCTCAAAAACACGAGCAGAAGAAAGACGGTGATTCGACGTACTCTCGCGTGTGCATATTACATTCCCCGCGTCCGTTCGAATCAATGTCCGTGCAACAATGGCTGAGCATGCAACATGTCGTACCGCAGATGAGGCAAATGGCTGCATCGGTCGGTACGGTGTTGCACCGTGCACACCGCATCACCCTATCCCTCCCGTTGAATAAATTATCGAGGACGATCGGGAGCCGTGCGAGGCGGTATACGGCTGGATAATCGAGGACGACGCCGCAGTTGAGCTGCGATGCCGCATGGGAATGGCCATAGTGCGCACACCAACCCGAGAGCGCGTTCTGGAGCGTGTCTTGGTTGGGTAGATCCGATAAAGATGGGATATGCAACAGAGTGAGAAGCCGTCGGTACTCGTTATCATCTGCATCAGCGCCCAGCGACGGCGTCGCGAACGCGTTCGGAAGGACAGAACGGCAAAGAATGGCCGCACGCCGGAGGAAAGGCAGCGTGAACACGTACAGCAACTTTTCGATCCGGGCTTCGCCAAACATCTCGAACACAAGCGTCGCGGTATGTTCAAACACAGGCGAGTGACGGACGACAGACATGAAGAACATGCGCACATCGCCAAATAGATCTGCATGACTTCGCGACATGATCTGAACAGAGTTGCACGACCGCGCCTTGTTCAAAACATAGACCATTCCGATGACTGTACGCGCCAGACATGCATAGTAACAGAGCACGAGAACGTGTTGGAGCATCTCCGGGGCGATGGCGGCTGTCTCGATGAGGACTGTAAGCGGATCACGAAGAAGCAGGGGATACGAATAGGACGTAAGAGACGTTCTGCTCCACTCGGGTAGTAAGCGTTTGATAATGGCCTGTTTGACCGCCTCTTTCCCTCCGTCTGGTCGTCCTTCGAGCTCTAGCTTTGCTAAAGAGGCCAGGCATCCGAGCAAAGAGCGCACCATCCGCACCTGTGTCTCCGTCAAGCTGTCTGCGATGTTCCCGCTCGAACTCGCACCCATTCCGCGTGTCGCCACCTCGATCGATGCAATCGTGTACCCGATGAGTTCTTCCGGTAAATAAATCCCTGATCCCCGCTCACCCGGATCGGGCTCCGGTCTCTCTCGTAAGTGACGTGTCTGCTGTGAGGTGGTCTTGGCCGCACTCATTACGCTGTCTAACATCTTGAACGTCTCAAAATTTTCCCCGCGTCGAATTTGCACGGCATAGTTGGGGTCCTGCGCGCTCCAAAAGACGAACTCGCCTGTCCCGTTCCGGAATTGCAGTGAATCCATTATCGTTTGGGGTTTGGACTTGAGAATCGATATCCCCACTGCGCGGATCCAGTCAGGAAAGGGGACAGTGGTAGCAGGGAGCGTCGATGGTCGAGAGATAGGAAGAATGATGTTACCAAGGCTCTTACACAACGGACAGATGTATTCTTTGCGAAGAATATTCTCTGGATGGTTTCGTGTTGCATGCGAACGATGCCGCTGACGAACGGACGTGTTATAAACCTGGAAACATTCCATGTGCATCATGTGACCACACATGCACGTGTGCAAGCCAAAACGAGTCTGTTGTGCCGGGAAACCGTCAAAGTTGGGCGCGAACTGTGTGACATCCTCGTGGTAGTTCACGTCTACAGACGGAAAAGTCGACAGTGGTGGACGATGGGAGCTGCGATCGAGTGACGGCTGCATCCCCATTAGCTCGTTGAGATATGCGCTATGACTATCGGGATGTTTCCGAAGGAGGCGGCTGGGCTGGACGAGCCCAAGCATACCCCACGGTTTCGAGTCGTTGAGATCCTCTTGGCACACGATACACGAACCATACTGCACCAGCTCTTCCGGTGTCTCCATCATGTCTTCGTCTTCCTCCTCGTCCACGTCCTCAAAGTTGATCGCAAAACTCGCCTGTTGGGCCTTCATCTGAGCCATAATCGCCTCTTGACGCGCCTTTGCCGCACGTTTCTTGAGTGTTTCCACGTCTGCGCCAGATTCCGCGACCGTTACGGCCTTGCGACGTGCCTGCACCTCTTCTGGCACAAACTTGGACATCTCCCCCAAGATCCATCCCACCCGAGCCGTGTAGGACTTGTAGTGTTCTGCATGCTCCATCGCACAAATGATATCGATCAAATTCTTACCATCCTCGAAGAATTTTAGCGCAGACAGATGGCTGAACACCGACGCACGCTCCACGAGCGCGATCATAACAAGGTAAAACGCCTGATCGAGAATCGCCTCCGCAGACGGTGGCGTCGTTCCCGCCGCTTCCGTCAACACGAGGATATTGTAAATTGCGTAAAACATCACTTGGAGAAGCACCTCTGATTCCAGGAGGGACGGTAAAATCGAGAATGGTCCCGTCTCAATGCCAATTGGTTTCGGCACGATTACAGGGTCCGTCTCGCCCGTGTCCTTTTTCAACCGCGCCTTGAGCACTGCTTCAACTTCCTCGCGTCTATTCCGGGCATAGTGGTAATAAAACGGATTGACCTCGTCGTACAGCGCGTCTTTGAGCTCGTAGGTACCTGTATCGGCGGTCGCTTCTGGCGCTCTAAAGTTGGCGACTTCTCGGAGGACGTGTTCAAAGCAGACATCGTCTGCCATGCGCTCCGCGACACGTTTCACGAGGTCCGTGTAAGAGCATGGTCCAGCTGCAAGTGCATGGATAATTTCGCGCCGAACGGCAAGTGGAAGGGGCATCTTGGTCGCACTGCCCTTCTCAGTCAAGAGGGTAATAACGACATACAATACCTCCTCGACCATGCTGGACAGCTGAGGACCCTCGTAGGTTGGATGGACCACCGCCCCGCGGAAGAATTGGAGGAGCTTAAAGCGGTCGAGAATGCTTACGATAACGGTGTTTGGGTCGAGGACGATCAGGGATGTTTGTAGGATAAACAGATCTTGGTCATAGCATAGCTCGCGAAGCATGAAATCGCGATAATGCAATAATTGGCCACGAATCGGGAAGCCGTTTCGGACCCATAACCCAGAGCGGATCTGAGCGACCATGGCGAGCACTGTGATACCAAACTAAACGTCCGAATAGAACGGGGACACCGTGAGGCTTACCTCTCAAGGGGAAATCGATCAGTGTGATAACAGCGTCTTCGGTCGCGATTTGTATGAACAAGTCTCGAACACTCGCGACACCTACTCGACTCAGCGACTCTTCTGCAAGGATATCGACATTCTTCAAGAGTTCCGCCAAAAGCCAATGCAATGAGTGATGAAAGCTGACCCAGCCCTCCAAGACATCAAATTCTACGATTGTGTATTCGACATCGCCGAAGAGAACGTCGTGGTATGCAGGCTTTGAGAACTTGTTCTTGTCGAGCTTGTCATTTGCTAACGTGCATACTGAGAGGATATCCCTGATGACTATGGTGATGGCGCTGATGAGTTGTGAAGGTGTGGCCCAACTGAAAGCCTCTCCATACACCTTGATGACGCGCGATAGAGAGAGAGTAACGTTGAAGACACTTATCCAGGCATCCGTCTCGTATTCAACGTGATTCGTAGCCGCGCGTTTATTTGGGTGGACACACATGAAGAGTTGGCACACCTTGGAAAACTTGCGGATGAATGAAGGACTCCTGGCGATGAGCTGTTGGACGGGTTCATTGTGACAGAGGTAGCGAAGGTCACTAAAGATTGGCATGAAACGCTTTGACTTGAACGGCAAACTATCCACGTCTAGCTCTGCGACCTCGGAAGCGTTTGTCGGGGCATTAACGATGCGCTTGTCAACGATTTGATTCGTAAAGAAATTAATGATGATGTCAAGCAAGCGCGTGACAAGATCGTGATACCGGACGATATGACTTGCGACAGACGGGACGGTAAAGAGCTGGAGGGCAAAATATTTGATAGAAGTTTCCGCTTCTCTGTCGACGAGGAGATAGGCATCCACAATACGCGGATACACGGCAGCGAAATGACTTCCTAAGAGTACTCTTAACTATTAGGAATTGCATACTAGGGAAATGCCGAACCTATGGCGAGTTTGTGAGGGTGGGATAGTATGAGGACAGATGCGTATATTTCCTTCAAGTTAATGCGTGGTTTCTTCCAGAGTCGAGCGTGATACAGAAACATCCAGTCGATCCTACATGCGTTAGGGATCTCACTTGATATGTCGGGAATGTGTGATGCAGAACCGTAGACGTTGCTTTCACGGCGTCTAGGAGAGAGCAGTTCTGCTGCGACAACCTCGCGGATGATGAGTGTGTCCGTTCCGAGCCTACTGCGGGTGAGGTCAAGGAGCCATTCGATGATGACCACGACAACCTGCTCCCTGAAGGTATCATATGCGCGCCGAATGGTAACACCGATTTCGATCTTGGAGATAACTTGTGCTATCTCTAGGAGACGAGGGACATTGGTGTTCATATCTATGATCTCACGGCCATGTTCGTCGACGGCGTGGGCCATTGCGGTTGCTTCCTTGCGATCACGGTTTGTTGTATCGCAGATGAGCTGAATGACTTCGTCGAACGAGTGTTTGTCGTCGTTCCAAATAATGACGGAGTACTGATCTTTCTGCATGGGATCTGCCGTAGGTTGCAGCCTAAGGTCAGCTTCGTTCGCGGGCACGCTGGGTTCGTCCGGAGAGCAGTCAAGGGTATCGAGGAGAAAATCGAGGGCGTAAGCAATGGTACGACTCATGTTGTCTCTGAGTTCCGGAGGGAAGGTAGCGCGGAATGGATAATGAGGGACAGGAGGTATGTCCACGTCGGAGATAGACTTTGAAAGTACTCTTGGGGTCGTGTCAGGTGCGATAACGGAAGAGTCAAAGGTAGCATCGGCATCGTGGAGGAGAGGGTGGAAGGGACATTGAATGCTGCGACGCCATGCCTCGGCATCACCACAGTCGCAACAACCGCCTGATTGTTGTGCAATGAAGAAGCTGACATTGTGGTCTTCGTGAGAGCTGGCACGGAAGCAACGGCTGCAAAGGACACAGCTCTCGTCGAGTGCACAGTCTCTAAGGAGAGGGAATGAGGAGCAGAGGAGAGAACGATGGCGTAGTGCTCACTTGCATCGGAAACAGCTCTCTCCTTTGGTGAATATGTGACCACAAGGGCGACCTGGCACTACAGGATCTTCTGAGCCAGCGCCTGCGAAGCCAAGCTCTGCCTGAACCTGGCCAAGAGTAGCGTGCATAGGAAGACTGGAGTTGGAAAGGGGAAGGAAGAGATGAGCGTAAGGCCCCCAGAAAGCATCGTAAAGCTCTGAGAGGATTTCCGCGCGAGTCGCTGGCGTGAAGACGTATTTGCGCGAGCCAGGCATTGTTTCGAGGGCAAAGCGAAGGCGAGATAGTGGATCTGACGGACGGTCGCGGGGGTTCATGGTCGGGGGGAATTTGGAGTTGAAGAAACCCATAATCCCAGACATGTTTGCCGACGTACTGCTCAGCGGCAACGACGACGATGGGGACAGTGATGATGGTTCATGCGACAGAGATCATCGTTGGCCCGCTCAGAAGCCAAGACTCCTTGGCCGTGAATGAGGTCACGTGTACAGCCTTGCACGTGACGTTACCTAGGGATCGTGTGGCTGTGTTGAGGACCTCTGATCTTTCCAATGACATCCCGAACCTCTTTGCACTCGCCCGCTACTCCATCGTCGCTCGCCCTTCTCGCTGACCCGCCCGTTCGTCTCGTTGATGGCGCTGTCATGGACTATCTCCTTATCGAGGCCGTCAACGTTCTCCGCGTTTCATCCGCCGTTGCAGCCGCACGCGCCAAAAAGATCGAGCAGGAAATGACAGATGCAGGCCTCCTCCCTGCCCCTCCTCCCCCACCCCCTTCAAAACCACAAAAGGCTCACCGCGACAGCGTCGCGAGCATGGCATCACGCACACAAGCAACATCATCCGCAGACGACGAAGAAGACGAAGGCGTACGGACCCGCTTGGAGGCCATCGGACTGCATGTGGGGGGAAACTTTGTGGAGAGGTGCGACTTCCCCAGCAATCTGATCGTTTTTGGCTCAATCCGACTTTCCGTTTAGATTATGTCGCGATAGGCCCCTGTTTGGTGACTCTCTTGATGTGATCAAGTTCGTTTGCAAGGAGCTCTGGGTATCCTGCTGGGACAAGCAGGTAGATAACCTTCGCACAAATCATCGCGTCCGTTCCTCTCTACACCGTATCCGACTACTTACGAACTTGGTATTTAGGGTGTGTTTGTTCTGCAAGACAACACCTTCAAACCCATCTCGCGCATATCTTCATGGCAAGGTCGTGCCGAAGCCCTCAAACGCGCTAAAATAGTACGTGATTCATCTCATGCACAGCTATTTTCCTTCACTGATCCCCTTGGCCCAAAGTATGCCGCCCTCCCAGCAGGACTCATCCGCGGTGCTCTTGCTCGCATCGGACTCCACGGAACCGTGGTCACAGAAATTACATCATTACCCCACTGTATGCCAAATGAATTCTGCTCAACGTCGATATCTTACCCCAAACTTATTACAGGTACATTCCAGATTAAACTGCCAAAGAATTCATAGCTTTGCACGCCCTTTGGTCCTGTTTTATTGTCGCTCGCCGGTCGCGACCTCCTTTATGTTTTATTAGCACTCGTCGACATGAAGACAAGTAATACATTAGCGCATCACCCGTACGGTACATTTTGCCGATCCCAATACTACCTGTCTGAGCTTTCATGTAACCAGTACCCTCGTACATGCGTTGTTATCATTGGCAGTGGGTATAGCAACATGTCGCACTCGTGTGCAAAAACCATGTTGAATGAGAAAGTACTACTTTCCCATCGCTCATCCTGCGGGCATGTCCTCTGTTCAACGCTGGTAGTGATGACATCGAGCCATCAATTCGGTGACCAGTGGCGGATGTCGCAACGTCTCCTGCTGACCTGAGTGCCAACCACACTGCCCTTGACATTTTTAACTCACGTAACGTGTTATGGGATCTCCCGGAATCGCTGGAGGATGCAGTTCAAGTCCAGAGACCACATGAGTGAGATCGACTTGATCGACGGTCCGGCTCCCGTGGCAGTTTACTATATCAGGCGAGGCAGATTGCATATCACGCCCAAGTCTCTTGGTGATTTCGTTTATACTTGGATGAAACAGTGTCCCTGGAAATTCTCCCGAGGCCGCCCGTCCGGATTTCAGCTGTTCTACCATTAAATAGCGCACACACACTCGAATTGCGTGCCAGCTGCCAAAGCTTGTGGTGTACCGCATCGCAGGTGCCAATAGCATGGTGGCATTTTACCCGCCTTGGCGACGGTCACCATTTGTCTCTCCTGCCATTGGTCAGAGCGCGACTTTTTCCACCAGGCGTCAGTCCATGCTACGCGTCATCTCAATAAATACTTTTATGTACAGCTGGTATTGTCACCTCGTTGGGGACGACGACTCAACCGACGGCGACGACGACCATCATCGGGATCTGCCAATCTCGTTAACCGACGTCTGCTCCTGCAGACTTGACAGGTCACGCAGCCGGGATCGTTCTCAGGCCTCATCGACCCTCGCAGAGCTCCCCCTTCTCGCTAGCCGTCCTCGAATCAGCTCTTGACGGAGTTATCAGGCACGACGTCACACGCCTGTCCGATAGATTGAACAATCCCCACGCGTGATCAAAAGGGTCGACCATGCAAACTTGCCCACATGGCGCGGGGTACAGTTAATCGCGGTCACGCCGGTCTCAAATTCCGTCCATGCTCGCAGTACTAGAAATGGGGGGGTCGTTCCATAAAAATCGTATTAAAAATAGAATGGGGGCGTTTAGTGGAAATGTACGACGACGACTATCATATTATATATCGTGATTCAAAGTTATACATACTGTATAGCACATGCAACGAACTGAAAGATGCCTTAATTGGATATGAGGCAGTGAACGAAGAGTATAAGCATTGCGTAGCGCAGAATCGGGAAGATGATAAACGGGCTTGTGGAAGGGACAAACCTGGCATCGAATTGCAACGAAATATTATTGCGCGGTACAAGAGGATTCAGGACAGCGCTGAAGAGAACAACTGGCGTTGGACGTCACCACGATCAAACCCCGGGAACAATGCCACTAGATCCCATGGTTCCGACACCACGTAGCACGTCTACGATGATATTCCGCGTACCCGCCATGGTAAACTTCTTCGTGTTCGGTGAGGTGGACAAAGTTGAAGGCGAGAACGTGGAAGTGAATGACGCCGGCATCGGAGAGATAGCATCTGTCGAAACAGAATGCTTGGAGCGCCATGTAAAACGTGGGTATGTAGACGAGGGTGAGTGATGAGAAGTGGACGGTCGCCAAGGACGAGTAGACGATGGTGGCACGATGCGCGTACGTTTGGGTATAGCCCCGTCTGGTGTCCTGGGAGGGTTCCTCTCCGTAACGGAGATTAATGCATCTGTTGAAGCAGACACGGTAGGGGAGAAGCGAGGTGACGGCAATACAGAACCGCGACGACCAGAGAGAGGGGGAAGTGTAGACAAGATATTGGGTGATGGCGCACGGGGTGGATCCTCGGACAAGATCAGGTCTGCCGTCGACTTAGAATGCTGGGGAAGGACAAGAGACGAGGAGGATGGACCAGGTGGGGGAGTGAAAAAGCGCTGTTTGCCTGAATACAGGTTGTCAGAGTCTCCAGAACAGGAAGAAGGCGTGGGACTGGACACCGAACGACTTTGATTGGCTCGTGCGACCGTGAGAGAAGATAGAGATCCCGCAGGACTAGGCGCTGGTGACACTGCAGGACTCCGCTTCGGAGATGGGAGAGGAAACAACTCGTTCTCGTTCTCGTTCTCATCGTCTTCTTCTGGAATGCGTGGTGTAGTTTGTGCGGTAGGAGTGGGTGAAAATAGATTGCGAGTATCTGTGGCAGATGAATTGGGTGCAGCGGTAGAAAGACGGAAGATCAGCGGCAGTCTACACTCTTCCTTGGCTTTCGTGTCCTTAGGGAGCAGTGTCGCCGAGTTGGTTGTCAAGGGTCCAGTTTTGCTTGCACGTCGACGCTTGTCAATCTCATCCACACTGATTGAGGTCCCCAGATTGCCATAAGATGCAGAAGCGGCACTTCCTGCAACGGTAATAGTGCGGGAAGCAGCATCTGCGCTCAAGCTCCGCCGTCTTGAAGCGGCACGCGAAAACTGCTCTTGCCAAGCATCACCATCGGCCAAAGCGGCCTCAGTGACAGTATGACACGCTGCACAACACGGACGCAAGGGTACTGTGAGGATGTCTGGGGAAGACGGAGAAAGGGAGGGTTTCCGTGGAGTACGAGCGTGTCGAGCGAGCAAGGGTGTGCTAGAACAAGGTCCAGACGGGTGACGGTGCACAAGGCATGGCGGAAGGGGTGTTTCATCGACGGAGCGAGCCCTCAAGCGAGGTTTGAGTGAAAGGCTAGAGCAAGGTTGGGTGCAAGAATGAGGTCGACGAATTAAGAGGCGTACGTTGGAAGAGGAACTCGCAGGACGAGTTGTGACTGGTTTTCCTCGAGAAAAACATCTTCTAATGATGCAGAAGAACCTCCAGGCGACGTCCTTCTCCTCCAAAGTGGGAGCGCGTAGGACTTGGTGACGACTCGTGGTCGCCTCGAATGGTACGCAGAATCTGGAATGACAACACATTGGGTCTCAAACCGCACGGCACTGCCCCGCTCGTCGAGAGGCTCGGTGGTGGGTCCGAGTGTGCTGGTCACTAATTCGGCCGTCGACATCGAAGAGAGTGGTGAGAGTGAGAGGGAATTGAAGCGAAGTCAGAACAAGCGCTAAGCGCTGCAAGCTCCGTGCATTATTCGGTAGGACGACCCTCGACTAGCCAATTCCGGCTAACCTACCCTTCTCGTTTACGCTCGTAAGTTTCCTGGTCGCATAGATACATCACCACTTTTTTGCACGGTCCAACTTCGGTCCAAAGTGCCCATTTTTGCCTATGATGAGGGCCAACCGAATTCTGTGTCTTTTTCAATTCTCTGCCCGACGACTCGAGTGGCCAGCCACACTAGTTCGGATGCATGCGGCGCCACTTCTTTTTCGGGTCTCCCTGTCTCGCTGAACGTATGAGGCCATCACCAGCCGAATTCATCTGACTTTTTGCCATCACAGACCAAGTTGGCATGCGAGTTCGGTAACGTGGAGGGGCTGCCATCAACTCACGATGCAACATCCCTTCCATACAAAGCATCCATGGCCCTATATTTACAGCATCACGTCAGGTACCATGCTCGACTTCGAATATGATCTCGTACCCGGGATTTGGTGGCATCTTCCCTTTCACTCGACCTTGAACATCGGGCTTCTGTTCATGCTGGTGGTTTACATTGAAGGTCCAGTACATGATGCGTCCTGGACAGGCGGTTGATGGTTCCCCAGGCACAGGTCATCACCAGGGCGAGTAATTCACACGTCGTCCTCACCGGCATAAATGCAACTTGCCGTAGATATAGCCTCTGACACGGCACTCGGGCTGGATTCATGCTTATGCCCAAGTGGTGGTGGTGACTTCCTCCTGCATCGCGCATTAGTACTACACCCGGGTATATCCCCTCCAGAGGAATCCTTGACCTCATCACTAGCATCTTCCGAATGCCACTTCCCTCGCCAGGTTTATCTGTGTGTATCCTACTCACGTTTGTTCCGGGCCTGATGGTAGTTGATAGCCCTACCGTGCATACAAGCAAGAGTTTGTCACAACCGCTGTATATATTTGACATATAAACCGGTCACTACGCGGTCCTAAAGCTGAGGAACTGACCGGGTAGAAGCTTATTAACCCCTTTAGTTAGTACACTTGTCCAATCACCAATCCTAATGACAGATTCTCATTGATGCGTATTTGATAAATCATCAGTTGCTCTCGATCATATCTTGATGTTTCATCCTTTTATTATTGTATCCCAATTGGTGGCTGCTTGCCGTCCATGTGGCCGGTTTTTCAGCGTCCAGTTGACACCAGCTGGCATCTGTTTCTATATTTTGCCACGGTATTCTCGGCGGCGGAAGCGAACTTCCAACCTTCCTACCCGGCTCAAATCGTATGTTACCTCCTCTCCTTGTGGCTCCCAGACAAGGATCCTGTAGGATACTGGTTCGCACTTATCTCATATTGTGTAAAAACAATCTCGCCCCACCAGAGCATGAACGTCCCTAATGTTTCTCATTTCATTAGCAGATATCAGGCTAAAGTGGGCACTCACGCTGACGCGATCTTTTCACAGCAAAGCCAACCGAGAACTCCCGATTACGTCATATAATTATGTTATCAGGAGATATTCAAGTTTCCGTTCCTCGGCCCCCATGTCAACCCCTCGGTAAAGCATTAATTTCGAGATAGCAGAAAGCCTTACTATATCGACTTGGAGACATTGCGTTCATGGTTTGCCTCGCGACTACTGTATCAAATTCAGTGATTTCGTATTTTCCCTGTTGCGCAATCCACACCCCGCACCATAGCGAGTCGAATGCCCACCCGAAAAAAACCGGTTATCAACAAAGTTATTTCTCAGGTTATTCTGATCGGCTGTATCCCGTCCGCGGGAATAGCGCTCCAATTCCAAGTACTAAAACTTCAAAATAATACACATGCCTGTGGAACCCGTCCGTATTTACGTCTCGTCTAAGCGACTGGACGACCTAACGAGCCCAGACCATTTCGATTTGAAGTGCAACTATGCATTATGACTCCTCCCTCTTATCTGGGTCGTGACAAGAATAGGATGGCTACGTGATTTCGGTGTAGGGCGCCTGTTTGGAGCGCAGCGACGGATCATTAGTACAAACCTGATGGGCGCTCCAGCCTTCAGAATCGACCATCCACATGCAACATGAAGTCTAGGCCAAACACAGGGTTGCTCGCATCACATCTGGAGCATGCGGTTGTTATTCTCAACGCAGTAGCTGGTCGTGTGAGATAACACTGACTTACAATTTATAACAGATTAGCCTTCTAATTGCACTCCCAGGTGCTCGGGCCTCCCCGCTGAGCAAGGACGGTCTGTCAGGTATCACCAAGCAGTGGGACCCACCCCTGTGCGGGACACACATCCATCGGGTCCATCCTCAACACATCACACGCGATCAGAGCCGATAGCAACGGTGTCCGTTGTTCCCGCCCACACTTCGCCCACCGTGCTTGAGAGTACAGCCTGCGCCTGGGAAAATGATCGATTCCCTGTTAAGTCGCATGAGTGGCTTCTGGGGATACTTGCCGCGCACCAATCGGTTTTTTTTAGACTATCATACAGCAATAAGCTGAGCCATAGGCTATGATTTTGGCTTATCGGTGCCTCCAATGTGGCACGTTAATTACAAGACAGCCACCTACTAACTAAAGATATCTTTGTCCAGGCTAGAGGCGGTACCGGAAGCAAATTCTCCCAACTTCTGCATCAGCGTTGACACTGATGGTGAGAAAAAATTTGTTCCGTTTATGGCGAACTGTGGTTATCAGTGTTGGCATTCGTCATAGGTAGCACTGGAACTGGCAGGTGGGCTGCCAGCGCATCAAAGTAGCTTCTTCTTTAGAAAGTCGGTAATTACTAACACGCAGCACGCGGTCAGTATTGCAATCATACTGATCTATGTGCGTGGTTCTCAAACGCGGGCCAATATGCTAACAACTTTGATATCATCTCACCTGGAACCCAAACTTGTCACTCGCGAGGCACGCGACTCGGGTAGATAAGGGTTTCACGAGACAGTGGCCGGGTTTTGCCTGTCAATCTTCTTCTCAGAACTTAATCTTACTGGGAATGCTTATCAGACGCCCGCCAAAACGAATTTATTTCCTACGCATATGCCAAAAATCTTCACATCACGTCCTGAACAAATCTGGATGCCTCCCACCTGCGGCTCGCCATTTATGTCTGGTTCAAGCTGTTCCTGAATGGGAAACATTGTGGCCCCACCTTCCGTTCATAATTTGTGATCCCGTTTTCCCCCACTTTCGCATGGCTGATGTAGCAGCGAACGTGGTCCCCCTCGAACACTTATCGCCACCGAAGGCGAAATTCGTACGTTCGACACCGTCTTTCTCTCTGCTATCTGTTGACCCTGCATACACAGCGTTCGTCCGGACGAGGGGGATCAGGCAACATTCGACGCCCGAAACCTTTCGCTATCGACCAGCAGCCTCCCGACATACCCTTCCCTCTGCCTCGCGGACGTCAAAATACGACCTCCTCCGACAAAGTACGTCCCTCGTTGCGAACTCACGCGTTGGGAACTGATCGCTAAACACACGTTTTCGAAAAGTTCATGTCCAGTGGGCGGGGAGGCTCTGGTAACATCCAACCATCAACGTCTGGCCTGGAGGCCCATCCACTGACGGCTTCCATCCTCACTCAACATAGCGCTGTGCAGGCGCAATATGAACAGCGAGTAAGAAAAGTTTATGAAGAGTCCAATGTGGTCGTGAGTCACTCCACACTTCCTATCCACTCGCACCGTTGAGATTGTCTCGTGCAGCGCTCATCTGGTCGCGGTGGGTCTGGCAATATAACTGACCCACGCCGGCGGAGCAAATCACAAGAGTCCAAGGCTGGGAGCAAAAGGCGTTTCTTCACGAAAAAGGGCCGGGAGATAGGCACAAAGCACGGAGATGGGGACGGGCAGGATGGGAATGACTGGGACAGAAGGTACTGTGGAATCCGAATGTGGTCTCGCGACCAGTCGGGTTGATATTAACTAATGGATGACGTGTTTAGGACAAGTCGTGCCACATACTCCACAGAGAGTTCTGGTGCCTTACACACTCCTAGCTCAAGAGAGAGGCGTATCAGCAATGCGATGACGTTAGGCAGTGACATAACAGTCGACTCTTTAGCTAGCAGGGGCACATTTGGTCAGTCCAAAAGGAGGTGGGGTTTCCTGCCCCACTCGAGTATATTGCCATCATTGGCTAGATCCGTGGCGTCGACGCCCCCATCGCCACAGTTCACTACGCCACCATATCCCTCAAGTTGGCATACTAATAGCACTGGCTCGAGTTTGAGAGCAGACTCGTCTACATCGATCATCCTGGAGGACCGAGAGTATACCTCGTTCTTGGATTTGTGAGGCGCTGAGTCATTCTTTTCAAATTTTTATTTCATCTTCTTTCGTTAATCAGGGTGGCTTTTGCTAAATACTATTTTTTGAGAGGTGAATAATTGTGTGTAGAATTTGATACCATGTGCTACATGTATTTTACAATAGATGCTTGTATTTCGACTGCCAATGGTTCTTCTTGGTTCGGACAAGACCGCATTGCGCACATGGTCGAGGTGAGGGGTCCCGATAGTCTCGTGACAGGCAGTGGTCCGCGGTGTAATTTATGTCAGTACATATAAGCCATCCAACACTTAGGGTTCTACCATGAACGATGGTCTAGTAGACAATGTGAGTCGCCAGGGAAATATTGACTTTGAGAGTTCACCGTGGATGCCACACTGGACTGAGGGTTGATCATGACGTGTATCACGATGATTCATAACTCCACAGTGCCAGTGCGGAGGATTGTACAGACAACTCAGTAGTTGAATCTCCAAGTCCCGAGACCCTTGAGACATATTTAACAGAGCCGACGCTCTGGAGTTGTCTGTGTTCGACTTGTACTGCGATAAGTATTATAGGACCAGGGGATACACAAAGTCGACGAAGGATGGACCCCAGGCCCAAAATTGTTCGGTCACCAAGCTTTTGAACCTAGTGGCAGTGGCCCACGCACCCGAGAACCAAGGATGTATTGCCAGCCGAGCGGGGCTCTCTCTCGAGTCTGATTACAGCTACTGTGGATCGAAAACGTTAGACCGCTTTCGCCTATGTTCCACTCAGCTTTGAGTTTACCTCCAAAGGTTCACCTGCCAAATAACACCATTCCAGATTTGGCATGCTGCCTCATCCGTTGACAGGCCCCCGCTCTGCGACTTCAATGACTTAGAATAGTTGGAGATCATCGACACGTCCCAAAGACTTTAAAGAGCAACCTAAATTGAGTTCACCAGATCCAGCAGTAATATTCATATCATTCAGATCGGCACTAATGTTGGATGTCTAGTTCCTTGAGAGTTGCATCGAACGGACACCTGATCTCTATTTATCTGATCTGCGACAAGAGCTCCAGGAGGCCTGCATAATCTTCATGTCCGAGCAAAAAATTGCTCTTGCTCTACGCCCAAGGGGGTTTGACCCGTTCAGTGACAATGTTGTTTGAGAGGATTATCAATGGCCTAAGAATTATTGTGCTGGCACACTCACGGACATATTGTTATATAGTTTTTTTGGGTCATTGCGGGTATGATTCATCCGTTCACATCGTGAGCACTATTACAGGGCTGTACATTAGCTTCGTCACAGTAGTGGAGAGTGAAATCATCACCGTTGGCCCTCATGACAACAAAGGACTCATCGGAAGTCTTCTTGTGAGTTTCACGAGAGTTATCTTTGATACTGAACAGCGAACAGATTGAGGTCATAAGTATTTGAGAATGATGGTACTTACACTGATAGATCGCCGAGTCATTAAAGTCGTGGAGCGGGGGTCTGTCAACGGGTGAGGCAGCATGCCAAATCTGGAATAGTGTTATTTGGCAGGTAAACCAAGGTAAACTCAAAGCTGAGTGGAACACAGGTGAAAGCGGTCTATAGCTGTAAGCTCTTCATCGCCAGTTTCCAGTTGGCGTGTCCAGTCCTTTGTATCTTCCAGTCCTTCGCTCTCACTATCTCTTCCTTCTAGTTTCGCCAGTTATATCAACGATGGCTTCGCCCCTCGAGTCCGAGTCTACTTCAGTTGAGAATAGCAGCGACGAACGTGCACCCCAGGATGGGTCCACCCAAGCGTTGGTCTCCAAAGATGTCTCGCTCTCGATCAACTACCTTCCCTCAAAGTTTTCATCAGGTCTTCTCACCCCTACCGTCCGCCGTAGGGGCCGGGCAGGCCTTGTTCTCCCCAAGCAAGGCGGGGGAAGGGAAGCATTCAAGAGTGGTGAACCTCGCATGCCTGTGGAAGGCGACGAAGATTACGATGGAGTCGATGGTGGCTTCTTCACCAAAGAAGGTGGACATACGCGGCCGCGAACACGCTGGAACAAGTTTAAATGGATACTCTTCATTGCCAACAGCCTTGTAAGTCCTGAACGGTTGCCCTTCGACGCTCCTCTGATACTAGCTTTCCCTGGTCCAGCTTTCCGCATGGTCAATGACCGCGCTCATCTTTTGTCTCCTCACCTGGTTTGATGTATTCCAATCCGCTGACATCCTCCGCTTCGGGAACCGTACCGAGCTTATTATCTCAACGTTTGCAGCTGCGTTGGCCGCAGCCACATCTATTGTCGGCTGGGCTGGTATTCTGCTCAATAATCGCTCATTCCTCGCCGTGTACACATTTTCCCTATGGATCTGTTTTGCTTTCCTCGTCACTCCCGGCTACCTAACCTACAAAGAACGCACGTTCAATCTCGAAGGCAAACTTAACGCTCAGTGGTCTCGTTCCCTCGATCCGCTTGGCCGATTACACATACAAGATCGACTCCACTGCTGTGGGTACTACTCGCCTTTTGTCGAGGCGACCGCTTCGCAAACGTGTTATGCGCGGACGGTATTGCCTGGTTGCAAAGCAGCGTATCTCGGGTTTGAGAGACACGTGTTACAGCTGTGGTACACCATTATATTTGCGCTCGTGCCGCTTCAAATCGGGATTATGGTCACTGCGCTGCTGTGCTCCAACCATGTCACGTACAGATTTGGAAAGGGAATGATGCCCAAGCCATACCGGCTCAGCATGACAAGCACGGCTACCATCATGGACAATTACGCGAGGTAAGTGACCCGATCTTTGGTGCTGAAAGGGGGTCGTTGCTCAACATATGATTTATGAACAGTCAACTGGCTGAGCAATATGGTGCCGGTTTCGCCTCCGACATCCTCCTGCGTTCGCAGTGCAATCCCAGTCCGGACAGCGTGCCGGGTACTCCGACATCCAAGCTTTCGGTTGGCGGATCGCTTGTTATGCGCCAATCACACACTGTCGTGGAGTGAGAATGGACATATTGATCGATGGAATGTGCATGCACATCTTGACAACTATTCATTTCGCTACTTTATTGAAAGTCGTAACGATGCTATACATACACTAATTGCATTGAATCGATGATTGAACATTAGAGTGTGATATGAAATGAGTTTTGATGGGTTATGCATGTCTGGCAGCACTACGCCAACACCGACCTTATCAATTACAGTGATTTATGAAAACCTTGAGATTTACATGTTTTTTCTATGCCACAAGTGGTCAGACCTGGCCACTTGGCACTCAGACCTACAGCCCCATAGTGCATGCAACTATAGCACCCCACAGTCCCCCCAGCTGCTGGGACTGGGCAATTTTCACAATGATCATGTCACGTGATTTTGGTTGTGAGTATTCACTTACACTTCAATTTGTTCACCTATAGTAGTACGCCTTGTCATCACTGTCCCCAACGTTCATCGTACCGCCCACTCTCGAGTTCGAGTCTCTGAATCTTCTTCCAACTCGCGATAATTCTAGAGCACAAACTTAGCCTTCTTTCCAGCAGAGCACGAGCGCCGGAAAGTCCTGGACACGCAAGCACATTGTCCCTGCGAGGTGAACGCATTCGACGATCTCGGTCGCACGGTGCTCCATCTTGCACGTGCGTCCACCGAACCTGCAAGTCTAGAGTATGCACGCTTGCTGCTTGCGCACCCGTCCATCAACGTCAATCTCCCCGACAAGGAGAACCATTGGACTGCACTCCACCGGGCATTGTACACTGAAAATATTGAAGCCGTGTGAGCGATTGTTGTGCTACTTTTTTGGTTTCGTGCTCGGTCAGCTGACGTGGGGATTGGTTGTGGGTCGGGATCCTGTTGCTCAAGCGCACGGACACGGACATGTCCATCAAGTATATGGAAGGATACATAGGGTTTAATGTCTACAACTCGACAGTCCAGACGGCAAGTCCGACATCGCTCGAAGACGGCTATGGGGACTTGCTGATGTGGGGTGCGAATCGGTACGTTTCACCCGTGAACAGAGTCGGTTCGTAGACTGAGTTGTGCATGGTATTCGTGTCTGATTCATGACGTTCAGGAATGCTGCACTTGGCCTCGGAGATAGTAACAACCGTACGTACCCCGACCATGTTGTCCTTCTCAAGAAGGATGTCCCGCTTCCTTGAATCGTACGCTGGAAGAACGATTCAGACCGATAGAGGTGCAAGATGTCAACGTGTCGAAGTTGTACACAAGTAGGATGGTATGGTCCGTCTATCTTGCAGAACTTACAAGAGCATATACAGTTATTCTTACGGACGAACCGCGTGACAACGTTCGTTTGTGTGGATTCGGTAGTTGCGGGCGGTATGTATCCCATATATCTGTCTGTCGATAATGCGTTTACGGTCTTTGTACTGTGTATCAGTCTTGGTCCTATTCTCATACGCTTTATACTCCCACACTGCTGGCGCTTTTCTTGCACTCCATTGTTTCCGTCGCCCTTGATCAAGACCA
Source organism: Singerocomus inundabilis (assembly GCA_038089075.1). Taxonomy (NCBI): domain Eukaryota; kingdom Fungi; phylum Basidiomycota; class Agaricomycetes; order Boletales; family Boletaceae; genus Singerocomus; species Singerocomus inundabilis. The sequence goes on from JBBPKD010000051.1 coordinate 41,607, forward strand.
TACGCTTGCCCTGACAAGTGCAGGAGAAGTTCTAAGCTGGTGATTAAATCAATTTGCGCAGCGCGACTATGTTGTCGAGTTGGGCCAAGGAGGTTCTGCCAACAAACCAATTCAAATAGCGTCACGCAAGATCAGCCATTTGAACAAAGAGCTTATTGAAGGTATTGTCGCCTGCAAGACTGCAAGTGCCTGTTGGTCGGATAGTGGCGTATGGACGTGGGGCACGAATGGCGGGCAACTGGGTGAGTACATTATTGCGGAATGCATCTTGAGCAGGTTTTTACATGCGCATGTCCTTGTGCGTCTCCAGGATATAGTAAGTCAGCGAGTCCCGTTCAGGTATTCCCCCGTAAAGTATCGATCGTTACGCGGCAAATTCCTAGCATTGTCGTGTCGGTCAGTTCCGGAGATCAAGTCCATATAAACGACGAACTGACGACGCATTTTGGCTGCCCAGGAAACAGCCGTGGTGTGCCTCTCGGTAACGGGTGATGTCGTATGTGTTCGGAGTGGGGGTGTTTCGAAGATCAGGTACAGGCGCAAGCACAACAACCAAGTGACGTATGCTCATTCGGACTTACAGCTTCCTCGCGAACGCATTTCCATCTGACATTTCTTTTTACTGCCCGCCGCAAGTTGTCCGTGCACCAGCGATCACGAAGCTTGCTTGCTGCGACGACTCGTTCGTAGCTCTCTCTTCGAATGGCGAGGTATTCACATTCTCTCTACCGACTGCCACCGAAATAGAAGGGAGTGTCCCCGGAATACACGCTGGGAACGGAGGCCAGGTAAGGCCTCAGCGTGCATGGGGGTTGAGAAGGCAATTCAGCAGCGTGCGAGTGCGTTCTCTACAGCTAGTATTATCATCTGTTGGACTCAACAACTGTCGTTTTCACTTCAAATAATGGCATGCACACCATCAGGATATATTTTTGTTCGCTCCCGGAATCTCAAGGGCAGCACGACAAGTAGTGGAACGAAAGCATTCAAGTTCCAGCGTGTCGCACACGTGCAACGCGCTGTCGCGGTGTGTGCTGAGAGCACCGGCGCCTTTGGTCCCCTTCGAGTCGACTACAAGCCGCGCCCGATCACGGTGACTGGGAGACATTTCAACTGATATGGTCGCGATTGCGCCTTATCTTCTTGACGAAGACATCGTTTCAGCGCCCTCAAACACGACTGTGTCATTGAATGCGATCATCGGTGCTGACGATGATATAGAAGATTCATTTATCCTTGATGACGTCGGTGAAGTGGTCAAGTTGATAGCTGTCCTCTATAATTAGGCGAATTCAGTGGGTCGCCAGCGAGGGGCAGAAAGCATGGCACGGACCTTGCTGTGCGTATCGGTACCAAATTCGAGATAGTCGCCCATCGTGTCGTCTTTGCTGCGCACTGGATACCTCTCCATGAAGTACTGGGTGGCAATGGTAGTGCTGGAGTCCTTCACGACAAGTCTTGTGGGATCACTATAAAGTTCACCCCACCGCTGTTGTCGGACGCATCACTAACCTATCCAATATTTCACTTTACGGGAGTTGCCCCGCTTTCGTTGCTTATCCTCCTTCATTACCTATATGCTGATGAAGTTCTCGCTATATGGGATCGTTGCGTTGGAATGCTCTTCGAGGTACAGTTTTCGAGCGTGGGCTTGTCGGTCACGCAGGTAAACGCGGACCTCGTTGCCCTGGCCCATTTGTTGTGTCTACCACATCTCACATCGGCACTGCAATCCGTCTGTAAACGTGTTGCAAAGCTGTCCGCCGGTGATTTTCGTTGGCTTTTTGATCAGGCGCAACTCTCAGGTTCATCGCGACGACACGTCGGCCAAGACCCTTTAACACCCGATGTCGCGCTACACTTTGCCGATGATACCGTTTACACGCACTCTGCTGTTCTCCGCGCACGGTCTGCCTTCTTTGCTGATCCCGACTGGACTGCTCAGAGGAGGGATGATGCAGGCGTTGTCGATGTCGAGATGGGACACCACAAATGACAAGTCATGCAGTTTGTATTGTCGCTTGTATGTTTTAGCGAGGAGACGATGTTCGAGATGCTTGGTGAGCCCCATATATGAACTTCGCAACCCCTTGTCTTCGTATGAACCATTCTTTGCAGAATTTGTGGACAATGTTGCTTGACTTTATGTTTCTTGTGATATCCGCTGTGGTGAGTCCACCTACTTGCCCCTTTGTCTTCAAGAGTAGTTAATTCTGTTGTTGAACCAGAACGAACTACTCTTGACACGGCTGGTCCCCCTGTGTTCTCGGACTGTGCTCAAGTATCTGAATGTGTACAACGCTTGCTACATACTCACGGACGTGATCCACTTGAACGCGGTGGATTTGGTGGATCGCGACCAAAGCTACATGACCGCCAGTATGGAGATGCTACTCGAGTTAAGGATCCTGGACGACCTAGATCCTCTAGTGGTGCGTCAGCTGTCGCGACATGCGTGCTCGGAGCAGGCCGCGCAGACGCCGATATCTCGGTCTGACAAGCTAGGACGCGCGGCGCTGGAGAAGCACAAAGAATGGCTTGCATTGTAGGATATACCGACACCCATCGTTCCTAACCAGAAAGCATGGTCTACGAACAACTTCTCGTTCAAGATGTCGCCGTCTGGCTCGGCCGGGAAGATGGCAGGCCGACAATTGACAGTGCATACGCCGACGATGGGTCCAGCGCTTCGTCCGTCGATGTCTGCACCGACGGGAGACGAAATTTTCATGATGAACGATGCGGATGCGGATGGAGAACCAGCACCGTCTCTCAAACCAAATCCGGCCCCAGTGAATGGGGGCGAAACCAAGGACACGCCTGGTTCGGTCGCGACGACTGTTGTCGAGTCTGCTAAACTGGGATGGAAGACGAATTCTGCGACCCCTCGGTAAAGTTGCTCTCGTTGTGTCAGTACTTTTACTTTTGGGTGTGGCTGACGTGTCTTTACAATACGGATCTCAAGGCGATCATGGCGGAGGCAAAGAATGGCAAGCGGCAGGCACATTCATCAAGGACGGTCGGCGGTCAAGGCTCGAGTCTTGGTATGAGCGCGAGTGCGAAGATACCTGCGAGAGCTGATGGCCAAGGTGTTAGTCCGCCACGACAGACAGGGCCTCTTCCTGGACAGCAGTGGACATCGGACGCGCCGCCAACACCACGTCGGGTGCCATCCAACCCTGTGACGCCTTCGAAGCCTGAGCCTTCTGCGGCCCAGACGCCAAGTCGTGCAAGCACTGCTACTGGCACTACCAAGGCTACCATGTCAGCAAGCGCAGGTCCCTCGCGCCTGACTATGGGACCCGTCATCACGCCCATTCGCCAGACACACCATGTCTCTGTATCTGGTTCCAAGGGGACTAGCCCGCAAAAACCTTGGTGCGTGCTTGTGTTCCTTGATGTCAAGGAGCTTTACTGGCAGGAATGGCTGACCTTTGCTCTTGCTTGTTTAGGTTGGGTGGTGCATGGACGTTGCCGCCCGTACAGCCCATTGCGGCGCCCACAGTACCCCATTCAACGACAACGACAGCACCATCGTCGTTTGCGGAGATACAGCGGATGCAAGCGCTGCAGGGGGTGATAGCGTCTGCGTCCAAGGACAAGCGGTTGTCGTGGGATATCCAGGAGGAGGAACGGGCGCGTCAGTAAGAAGCGGATTTCTTCAAGTGGTGGACCGTGGAGGAAGAGCGTGTACGGCTGACGACGTTTGCATTGGAGCAAGCTCAGACGCAACCGCAAGGGCGCACGACGGACAGTAGCAATGGGAAGACGAACACGAATACGAACAAGAACGAGGGTGGCGGTCGGCTATGGACTCGAAAGCCCAAGGTAGAGACACATCCTCCCGAGCGACATGCGACTCCACCAGGTGTTGTGGTGGCAGCTGCACAGAAGGTGTCATTGCCGCACGGTTCCCATCATCCTCATTGTCAACAGGGAATACCAGCACAAGATGTCAATGTCTAGGGCGAGAAGAAGTCTGCGAAAGTATGCTTTTTTCAGTTGTCTCTATTTCTCTCTCGTTTGGGGTGCCTACCCCTATTTTAGGTTGATACTAAGCTAGACGAACGATATAGGATCTCCAGAGCCTGATACAGAGTCCATGCGGGCTCAAATCGTGTCCGTATTTGGTAATAATGTCACGTGCTTCCCCACCCTCAATCAACTGGACCTCAATCTCGCACCTCAGGGACTTCAATGTCCCCTCCTGTCCAATATAGGCTGATCGCTCGTAATCACCCCTCTCGGACTCGACCCGATCGTACAAAAAGGGTGAGTGCAATTTGCACACTCGGTGGATCAACGCTTTTACAGTAATGTTGTCTTCCTTCCACATCAGCGCAGGGGGTTGACAGCCTCAATAAATCTTCAGGGTCACTGCTTGCTACTCTCGCTGACTTGTATCTTCAGTTATGTACAGTAGCACCTCCGTTCCGATCTGAAGCGTTTCTCGTTTTTCGCTCTGACGTGCACCGCTTACTGCGCCATCCGTTTGGCCTCGTCTCCCATTCGTTCTACGGACCGCCATTTCTATCATTTTGGCACCTTCGATTGTCCTCAGCGTCCGCCAACTCGCTCTCCATGTCCCAGAGGCCTCTTGGCTCTCTACTTCGACTCAGCGCAATTCGCTCATCACCGTTGTCGTCCACATTGCTACTTGTGCCCCCCTGGTAGCTCTGTGTGGCCCCTGATATAAGTGCCTTGTCGCCTGGCTCACTGTTTGGTTTGAGCTCGCTCAGATAAGCCTTGCTCGGCTCTCCATTCCAAGCATTCATACACTCGTCCTAATACGATCCGCAACTTTTGAGCTTGACGCTTAGGGCTTGTTTGGTGGCTTCAGTGGTGTAGATAAGTTTTACGGTACATTTTCCAGTTTTTTTGTGGTGCTGACATTCTGACGTTCTTTGTCTCTAGGGTGCTATCCGTTTGAGTCATCACCGCTGCTACCTCGTCCGCCACCTTTACCACATCCCAGGACCTCTCCATCACCTGGCCGTCATTCGTGTTTCTGCCCTGCCTATTCTTTGTCGTTGCGGCCTTGTCCAGGTGTCCGGCATGTACGCGTTATGCTCGAATGTTCTGAGATCTTCAACGCATCCAAACACTCAGCATTTGTTTCGCTTCCGCCGCCGTGTCATTCGCTTCGACTGGACCTGCTACATCTACAAGCACTTTTGCGAAATGCTCGACACGACCAACAACTGGCCACAGGGCTTTGTCGTCATCCTGCCACCCGGCCTGACTACTTTTCAGCCGTTGCTACCCTCCACCCCACAGCTCTTTCCCCCTTCTCACCGTGATCCGGTTCATCCTCTCACATTCACATCATTGATATCAAGTCCCCAACTCAAAAATCTTGGCAGTCCTACGTCTCTGAACCGCACGACCAATTCATCAACCCGTTTGCAGAATTCCTGGCAAAGTGTCCCCGCGTCGCCGACTTGCGGATCAGAAACTACCTCCCTTGGCTCCGCTTGTCCGACGATGCACTACCGAATCTTGCGCACCACCAAGGACCACTGACGACAATTAAGTTCGTTGTCTGCAGTCAACGTCGACTAAAACACCTCAGCCTCCGAGACCCCACGGGTGGCCTGACTGCATTGGAGAAAGCATTCAAAGATATCGAGATATCGAGTACTTGCCTGGACTTCGAGAGTCTCCCTGTTCATCGGCTGGTGGGATGACGAAGTCCCCTACGCTGTCTTCCACCATTTCAGTCGCCTAAACGACTCGAGATTATGGGGATCCAACCGAGGTGCGCCCATCTCAAATTGCTTGTTCTTCCGTGACGAGGTGCCCGGTATATGCAGGAAATGGTATGTATTAGGCATGGGTGCCCATTTCTTTGGGCTAATGCCCTCGCTTGTGGTCCGTTGGCGTGTTCAAAGTTATACCCCCTGGCGTCGACAGTGTCGGCGCGATGATGGACAGCCTCAGTGTACGCGTTTATCCACATCGGTCGATTCGACTCGCACTAGGGGTGCTCATGGGGGTCGACGGTCCTGAGCAAGGTGAACTCGACGAAGCCAAGTTCGGTACGTCATCGTCATTATCGATGTTGCATGTGGGATGGACAGCAAGTCCAGAAGAGCCGGAAGAGGTCGTCCTGAGGGTGCTCATTCCAGCGTGGAACAGGTACTGTCAGCTATTGCGGGAGATACAACTCGGGGCAGGATATGTGTGGCGGAGATCTGGACGCAGTGGACAACTAAAGTGAGCCGCTTGCGGGACTGCGGTTTTGAGGAAGCATACTCAGGAGGGACGATTAGTAGTGTATCTACTCCAATGTGTTCTCTCACGTTACTGTATGTAGCCAGTAAAGGCGTTGTATTCCTCTGTCAGCACTTGGGCCTTGGCTAGGCCTTATAATTTGATGACCAGCCCGTCTATATTCCAGCCACAGAGCTCGCCCCAATGATCCTCCCTCCCTGTCCTTGTGTTATCACTTATTTTGCTGCATACCTGTAGCACAAGAAAACCCCAAGTACATTAACAGCCATGACATGCTGTCTCTAGCCGGCCTCGGCGTTCCGTCACTTGCGGCTGCTTTTAATTTCTCTCTTACTTTGCCCCCTCGTTCTCCTCACGTTCCATCGTTTGGCCTCACAATGGCCTCCTCATCGCTCTTTGCACATGCCGTCAACACTGGCGACCTCGTCCACCTCGTATCTACCTCATGCTCCCCCACTGTCTACCCCTCCGACCTCACTTTCGTTCCGATTTGCCCTACTTAAGAATAGCCACATACAACCTCGCCGTCGTAAACCATTACAAGACCCTCGCAAACGTCGATGACATCAGTGCCAGAGCGTATGAAGAATGCTGCTACAAGGAGACTGGCCTGTTGCTCGCTAGCACCAGTCTGCTCCAACTCCATCTCTACGAATTCGTTGCTCAGATTTACTTGCTCATGCGCCGCACGAAATAGTCGCATTCCGTCATTGCTCGGTGTGTCTCCTTCTGGTCTTGTGTCTTTTGCTCTCTTCCGTCTACTGATCTTGTTCTTCGCTCCAGGGGTATCACCGGCTCAGGATAGCCATCCAGTTTACGTCTACTTGTCGACCAAGTTTTGTGTTTGTCTGCCCACTCCAAGAAAGAACTCCAGACAGCGAGCCAAATCAAGGCGCTCCACACCCTCCCCGACGCGCTTAGCAACACAAAAACCGTCTCAAATCCGAATGCATCTTGTCAGAGCCATCATCTCGGACTTCATTTCGACGAGCGAGGCCGCATCGATTTGGCCAAAGTGCTCGCATTTGTGCTTGACAAATCCAGACTGGCTTGTCTCGCGCACGAGGAGCGCACGTTTCACATCTTTTACCAGTTTTTGTCCGGAGCAGCACCACAGGAGCGAGACTACTTCAACATCAAAGACCCCTCGTAATATGCGCTCTTAGCCTCTTCGGGGTGTTACCGTCCACCCAGCGGACTCTTTAGTGACTATGCGATCGTCATGGAGGACGTCCGTGGTGCGATACGCACACTCGGTATCAAGCCAAAGCACCTCGCATCTCTTCACTACCCTAGCTGCCATTCTCCTCTAGAGCAATATTCATTTCACAGAGGCAGATGCCAAATATGAGTCTGCATTCGTCGCCCATCTGCCTGTCCTCGGCTGTGTCGCACGTCTCTTGGGCGTCAAGTGGGATAACCCTGCGCAGGCGCTGACGAACAAGACCAACTATGTTCGCAAGGAGCTCTATACGGTCCTTCTCAGTGTGGAACAGAGTCCGATCTGGCGTGATTCGCTCATGCGCAATCCCTATGTCACCTATCTGCTTTCGTCGTCGAGACAGCAAATTACAAGATCGCCCCTACAGACTGTGATCTGCTTCCCATTACCCAGGCCGATTTTGTTCGACGCCCCCGGTTTTCAGGCAAGCGATCCTTCGGGCACGGGATTGATGATATTCCAGGGGAAAGCACCACTCACTTCTGCCATGGGCCAAAATATGTTTGATAAATTCTGCATCAACCTTGCTGACGAGCTTGTCCAATCTTATGTCCTACGCCACACGTTCAAAGACAGCGTTGGCTATAATGGTCACCTGGTCAGCGATGCTATTTTACTTCCAGCTATTGCCACCGTGGATGACGCGGCCTGTGTCGGGCTCCTCTATGGTGCTCAACTGAGCGAACGGAAGCCCGGCGGAATGCTCAGCACGCTGAATGAGGTATCTTCGTCGTGCAAATCAGGAAAGGCAAGGGAGGGCAAGGCGGAGGAACTCGATCAGGAACTCGTATCCAAGTATGGTGTTCATGCGTCGTTTGTAGCGAGCCCCAGTCAAGGAACTGAGAACGACGAGAATCTGCCTGGCATTAACCATTCTGTGGGGAGCTGCTCGTACGACACTTCATCGTTTATTGAGGACTCAGATCTAGTTGACTCGGCGTTTGTGTCGCTGTTCTGCAACTCCTCGAATGCGTTTGTGTCGAAGCTGATTTCAAGTCCTTCGCTCGCTGTTGAGAAGTACTCCAAAGACGAAACTACAATCGTCCCAGCGCAAGTCTCGTTACAGCCGCTTCGTCCCCCAACATGGATTGGATTGTCAGATGAATATACTCCCCTTTCAAACGGGGAGCATCCACCTCTAGATCTCTCCAAAATATAGATCGTCTGCACGTAACTCAACTACACACACTCCGAGATATTGGCCTCTTTTGATTAGACGCACCTTTGAACCATATCCTCCATCCGCCCTAATGATTCCGACTCATTTAGTTCTTTCGACAAACATCGTGTCCAGATGCAGACCTCATTCCTGAAATGATTGTTTGTTGGAGTGTGGAATTTGTTATTGATTTGGAGCAGAGTGGGTTCTCTGAACGGTATGTTCTGATGATGCGTGGCTCGGATGTGGAGCGCATCCGGCAATGTGCGATTTCAAATGGGTGGAAGGAGGGTGTTGATTACATCGTGGGCCATCGTTCGATATGATTAGAATATAGACCGTGGGAGACGGGGTTCGTGCGGCTTGGAATGAACAGAGGCGGTTAGCACCTGGTTCTATGAAGACGACGACAGCGCCACTGGAGACGATACGACGGAGTATACCTACATGGATACACGGGCAAGATATAGTTGACAACGAGAGTCGGGGTAATCTGCTCATTGCTTGGGTGGGCAGTCGTGGACCGCGGTACCAGGTCCCGAATGAGCACATGTAATATGGTGTCAGTGGGCTGCTGCCCTCGCTAAACGTGGG
>JBBPKD010000052.1:0-50142 GCA_038089075.1 Singerocomus inundabilis
TTAGCAAGTCCCAGCAAATGCCCCTATCGACTCAGGGGTTATTCCAGATTTCCCTCAGGCTCTAGATGAGTAGAGCCACTCAGATCATTTGCTAACAGCTCAGTAGAAACCCTCATCATTCCCTCCATCATCAAGCTGAGCCTAGCAAGGTCTATGCCCAACCCTACCCAGGCCAGATGTAACAAAGAGCTACATGAATGAGTGCATTGACCGGACAAATGCACAGAGTCAAGCCAGAGACCCAGAAGGCCAGGAGGGCGAGCTGAATGAAGTAGACAAGCTAGGAGATGGCAAGTACATTCAGATGCACAAAAATGATGATGAGGGAATTGAAAAGGCCAGGGGATGACAGCAGATGAGTGGTGCAATGAGCAATGCGCACATGGACTCAAAACAAGTCAACCCAAGAGTGCTAGCTGACGAGCATACAGATCAGCACAAATGGCACAAGCGCACAATGATGAATGTATCTAGGTCATGGAAGGCACCCTTACAGCATCTCAGATGACCTATCAATGATGTCAACCCACCGCATTGACAAGGGTGCATTAAGACACAACTAGATAAGTGACGAAGTAATCATAGATAAGATAAGTGCGCTCTAGACCTTGATCTAATCTAGATTAAAGGGAGCAGTAACTGTTGTAACTGCAAAGAAGCTACACTGCCTCAACTATCTCTGTGGTCCTGTCGGGCAACCTGGCATTGTATTATGGGGCTTGACTTAGAGAGAAGGCTTTCACATATGGCTATATCCAGGTTGCCACCCTTGTAAGCTGTTCGTGGGTGCCACCCATAACAAGGGTGCACTTATGCTACCACATGTTCTTCTATGGCACTACGGCTCGTAGGGTAATCTGAAATATGATAAGGTATAACAGTAGTGAGAACCTAACTATACCGCAGGTATAACATCGTCTTGATTGTTGTCTTGATCTTGAGTCACGTGATTATCTTGTTATGTATAATCTGGATGACTAGGCCTTTACAAAGGTGTAGTCCTAGAACTGGTTAAATAATGAGTAAACTGTTACGTTTCTACCCGTACGCTTTCCTTTGCTATGCTTTTCCTTCTTTTCTATTCGTTTCCACTTTCCCGGTGTCGACCCGGGCTTTGCCTCGTTTCACGCCTAAACTGTGCTTCATCTTCAGATCTTCCTTTCCACGCACAGCATGGTAACTTGATCGACACATTTATTGTTTCCTTTTCATACTTCTTTCGATCGACAGCTGTCGTTTCGTCCTGACAGCTGTAACGCGTTTCACCTTGACAGCTGTCATCCTCAACCCTTGACACCTGTCTCTTATTCGCTACCGAGCTAACGTCCTTTCCCGCACCTACCCTACATAACGGTCTGTGCGCAGATAGGATACGTATATAAAGCCTCACTTTACATACGGTCTCCTTAGCTTAGTTCTCCCTTGTCTTACCTAGCGTTTGCAACATTAGTTTGCTGGCTAGTTCAAGGTCCCCTAAGTCTCACCCTTCGTCCTAAGTCCCTTGCTACCCATAAGCAAGGCTCCTCAGCACTCCCTTCGTCTAAGGGAACCTTGGTACGCTCTCAGAGACTCCCAGCAAGCTTACTTCGTTCTTGCAAGGGCTACGCTCGTCCTTACCCGGGCCAAGCGTAACATAAACGAATGTGGTGCGTATTGCAAGTTTTGAGGGTTTGACTTGTCATGGTATACGAGCTTGCTGGCTGGACTGGGATGGGATGGAGGTTGGCTTTATCTCCGGACAACCTCACTTCTAGGCACCATTGCTGGCGGGTAGGCGAATAGTCATCTTCTACTTGAAGGGTACTTCACTAGGCCACCTTGATAGGCAGGGTAGGAGAGGTAACAAGTGGATTAGGCTGGGGGGACACCAGCCAACTCACAACCCCTTATATACGTTACATGGAGGGTATAGGGTATACAGACATTAATGTAGGCTATGTAGGGTATAGGGGAGGGTCCATGAGGTTGCAACTAGGCAAGCCTCGAGTAAAAGGTAAGGCTAGCCCTGAGAAGATCAGAATGGAAGGGCCTAGCAATAAAATGAAATGGGAGATCGATCACAAAGTGTGAAAGATCAAGGGGAAGATCATGGCAGAGATCCATCTAGGATCCTGCAGGGTCATGACCGATTAGATCAGGGAGAGCGGTGAGGAGGAGGTATGGTAGCCTGCAGGTATGATCAAGGTTTAGGGGTGATCGGTGATATCGTGAAGGTGTGAAGAGGGTGAAGATGTGAAGATGTGACAAGGGATGGCGTGATGATGTGAAGGGTCAGAAGTGTCACATGATCAGGGAAAAGAATGGTCATAATATATTCATTATATTCATAGATTCACAACAGTAACTATCTAATCTAACCAAGTCTAGAATATGACTCTCTAAGAGCCATACAGACTCCTCATGACTCCTTTGAGTCAACCTGACTCAATCCTAGTCATTCTGACTATGGAAGACTCAGAGATCTAATGGTTACTATATGTTGCAACTGCAAAGGAGAAACACTGCCTAACCTAGAACTCCATGGTCCTGTCGGGTGACTCGGTGTCTTTATATGGGGCTGAACCTAAAATGTCAGAGGATAGAGTGCTGGACAGCAGGAGATGAGGAATTTCAGATAGAAGGGGGGACCGACGATGGGGGGGGGCCCACTACAACGAGAACTTCTAGGGAACTATTGCATCCCTATAATAGCGATCGTACTCTTGCAACGATGCTCTGTCACCATCCTAATACCATGCAGCTATCTGCAGGCATAATTGTAGTCGAGTCTTCTGGACTCTTGGGTGATCGCGTGATTATCTGGAGGGTATCACTCTGTACAGCATGATGCCGCCAAGCCATGGAGGCTTCTGGAATAACTTAGTAAACACGAATGAATGTGTTACATACTGGCAATGACTGGAAGGTGTCTTGACCTGGAATATGAGTTTGATCTGGCTGGCTGGACTGGATGAGGTAGAGGTTGGCTTTATCTCCAGCTAACCTCACTCCCAGGCACCATTGCTGGCAGGCGGGCAAATAGTCAGCGACTACTTGCGCTTAACTTCACTAGGCCACCTATTGCTAGGCAGGGTAGGAGAGATAACAAGTGGATTAGGCTGGGGGGACACCAGCCAACTCACAACCCCTTATATATGGTACAAAGGAGGGTCTAGGGTATACGGACATTAATGTATGCTATGTAGGGTATAGGGTAAAGTCCATGAGAATGCAGCTAGGCATACCTCGAGGTAAAGATAAGGCTAGCCCTGAGAAGATCAGAATGAAAGGGTGTAGCAATAAGAAGAAATGGAAAATCGATCACAAAGTGTGAAAGATCAAGAGAAGGATCGTGGCAGAGATCCATCTAGGATCTTGCAGGGTCATAACCGATCAGATCAGGGAAGTGCGGTGAGGAGAAGGCATGGTAGCCTGTAGGTGATAATCAAGAGTTAGGGGTGATCAGTGATGTCGTGAAAGTGTGAAGAGAGTGAAGATGTGAAAATGTGACAGGGAATGGCATGATGATGTGAAGAGTTGGAAGGGTCACATGATCAGGGAAAAAGGTGGTCATAAAGATATTCGTAAATAGTCATAGATTCACAACACTATAGAAAAGACATCATCAAGGCTATGTATTGCACCATATCTGAGTCATGCACTTAGCAATCTTCATGACTAGGTGAATCGCATCATACTGATGCGATACTGACACCATATGTGCTCAAAATGAGGCTATATAGACACGTATACATGATTACTTAACCTACTATCTCAGTAGTATATAAACCCACATATACAGAGGACAATCCTCTAAGCGAATACATACCTCCATTCACCTTTACAAGTGTTAGGAATTACCTCACATCCTCACTTCATTACCAAGCACATCTGCAAGTCAAGTAAGTCTCACTTGACATTCAATTCTACTATCCCATTGCTGCCTGTGCCAATCAGAAGGGGTAGATTCCTCCCATTCTGATAATAAGATCATCTATACCTCACATGCACCAAGCACATCAACATGCAGTTTCTTTTTATACATTGGGTCATTGACAATGGCAAGACCCATCTTATTTTGCTGTCCTACTAATGACATGATCACTGACACACTCATGAAAACTCTACCCTTACTCAAGGTCAAAACATTTTGCAGAACTCAAACTGTGTATTGCTTGAGGGGGAGTGTTGGATTTGGCAAGTGCATCCACAGATGCAGATCTCAGGTAACATGCAGGAACATTTCTGATGCGAACTATCACGTACCTTTTTGTTCTTCATTCTTACTTTTGCTGTCGACTGATATGGACAGTCATACAATCTCTACATTTTCTGACCTCGGCTATGATCTGTCTATTCCCTTTTCGTACTGCATTATTGTCCTCTATTCGTATATAGAACTGATGCTTGTATTTGATCACCCCAGTCTGTCACACCACACACGACTGAGGTGAGATCCTTTTACTGTACTCATACCTACTTGTACTGACTCATACCTAGTGAGATCTACGATAGGTGAATATACTTTAGTCCGTCGCACTGCGCACGACTGAGTGAGATCTACGATAGCATTTCTGACATAATCCATCATGCACGAACCAATGAGGTGTACACTTTTCTCAGTCTTGATGTAGTAACCAACAACATTAATCACACTATAACACAGGCAGTGGAAATGGTCCACATTGTCTAGGACTACTAGAAGGGACCCCGGATGCATGTAATACAATAGATGGCAATGAACGGTTTGGTTCTGGGGCATAAAAATGCCATATTCTTCGTCCTGTGGAACGGAGGCAGCACTCGTAAATAGTACAGCACATCAATGATACGCCACGATGCTGTATAGGCTATCTGATTACCGCTTGTAACTCCATTAGTGGACGGTCTAAAGGCTATAATGAGCTGTTGGTTTGTGTTGACTCGACTGTACGGTAAGTTGGGTAGGGTAATTACCACATCTCATGCTGGTCACCAATTCGGGTCTATATAGTAAGAATCCATGGCTCGGGTGGCGGGTTGTTATCTCTAAGTTCCGTCAGGCGAGCATATGCATCTGCCAGGTAATGCATCAGACGTTGGCCCACTACTATGGTCACCTATTACAGCACCCCGCTCCCACTGATAAAGCGAGAGTAGTCGTCAGACTTGCCAGAAAGGACTAAGTGTGCAGAAATTGTGAGCATCATATCGTTGAATGAGGTGATTAAGAACTTCGTCTGCTCGCCCCTTTTATGCAGTCATTGGTGGGATTTTGTCCCTGAGGTTTTTGTTTCAACTAGTCATCAGATCTGGTACTAAATAGTAGATGATTATCCATGCCATGCCAGGACTACGTCTAAAGCCGAATTCAACACTCACCGGTTGTCGGTCTGACGTAATGCCGAGAAGCGCTGAACGTCTGCGTTCCTTCGCCGTTCTCCCCCGATGTGTCTAGTCCTGGTTATTTTTGTGACCACACTCCAATACCAACACAACTGATATGGTTCCCTTGGCAAATCCAGTGGGTTTGTCGCGTTGTACCATCGCCCGAACATAAATTTTCCACGTATCGCTGCACCATAGGCAATTCACTGCAGGAATGTATCAAGGTCACTGACTCACTGCCTGTTCACGTCAATTGAAAATTTCTTGGGATCATGATTTGAAGAACACATACGTTGTTCTGAGCCTCATCCCTTTTAACTTGATGGCGAGTGAGGTCATTTCTATTGACGTTTCAAATGGTACACAATGGTACAATCACCCGTGCGTCCAGCTCGAGATAGGGTATCTTTCACTCACGTACTATGCAGAACCTCAGATTTTTGATCCAACCTCAACGACATGAGTTCCACACGATCTCCATGATGGATCGTATCATGGAATGGGTAAAGCCTTGTTTAGTATCTCTTGTAATTGTTCATATCCAGATCTTCACGACGTGACGGTGCTTGTACTACAAATAAATCTGCGAAGGTGTTTGATAAGCCAGGAATGTAGAACATGTTCGAGGACACGACATTGAAATATTTAGAGTGTACAATAAAGTCATTCTTCCTCGCCGGGACAATGAATGAGCATTCACCATTTCTCGAACAGGCCAAGATTCTGAAACCATCGTACCGCTAGGCACATTAACTTGTTTGACCTCACCCTCAGAAAGTACAAGGCCGCCATTAGGGCAACCAAAGTAGAGTGGCACTACAAGCTATACCTGAGACATCAACATAGAGGCAGTCACCGAGACCGTTCTAAAGTCGAAGAGTGGTTCTGTATGGTGTCCAAGTAAATTTGCTGGCGAGATTACGTAATCTCAAGGGTTGCTCTAAGGGTCTGGAATCGACCCAAGGTTTGGTGTGAACTCAGCGATCCAAAAAATGGGTCTCCTCGCACTGTAAATGCCACAAGTCATCACTGACTCGACTAGTGACTAGTACCTCGGATGAACATGCGACACCATTTCGGACATCACAATTCATGGGCAAGTGATTCCTAAATGCTTCCACCAAAACCCAATCAGCAACAGCACAATATCCCGCCCAAGTAATTAATGATGGAATCGCGAAAAAAATCCGTTCGTCATAGTAGTGATGGCTCCTTGCTCATGCTCATGCACATCGTCAGGAAGCGTAACCTAGTTGCGCAACGATGGTGTCTCCTGGTCAGAGGGTCAGCTCTATCACAATTGACGGTAAAATCAATCAAGGTACCCACTGTTGGATATCCAAACGGTATGCGGTGTGCACATGTCGCATAAGCATGGACCTCCTGACTTACAGTTAGCTCGGTCTCCTCCAACATGCTGCATGCATATATCCAATCGCGTTCCCACCGAGTAGCCAGTTTCTCCCTACCGGGGAAGAGGACGAGAGAATAACCACTAAAAATGTTTTGTATTCATCATATCTTGCTGTGAGTATTGTATTAATAACGTATTAGAATGGCTTTACTGCCAATCTACCCTCATCTTCGTCTGACGTGGATACTGATTGCTTCACCTCTTAGCTACTACTCACTGTAACCACCAAAACCACGCTTCACTCCCGGAAGCAGGACTGGTTTGCAGACACGGGAATATTATTGACACGGTGATTACTGGTTTTATGGACCCAGATCATAACGCGCTAGCCAGCCGAGTGCTGGGTGGTGCACCCTCTGCTTGTTTCGCAGGCTGCCCCCCCTGATTCCGTGGATGGTGCCAACCCCTCGGCTGGCAACATAGCAACGAAGGTGGCCTAGTAGTTAAGTTTAGATATTATATGAGAGGTTGTGGTCTCAGATATGTGGAAATGACGATCCAAATGGGGAAGAAGTCTGGGAGGGATCTGTATCATGATTCAAGGGTCCGGTCCAAGGCGTACGGTGCGGGCTGCACGGCGGCACAAAGAAAGGGCCAATAATCTTCGCAATTACGAAGGAGAGGATACATACTTCCACGCCAAGCATCGGTGTCAATTATCTAGTTTGGGCACAGGAACTTATGTTATAATGACTGGCAACATGCAAGCGAGGACTCCCACCAACGCTATCTCATTCGTTGCTCTCACCACCAGCATGCCTTCCGCAGATGTCACCCTCGAACGCTCAATGTTCGTCGGGACCATTGTCAACTCTATATTATATGGTAAGCAACCGCACTCATTGGCTTACACTTTTGCATTATCATCAATATACACCAGGAATCCATCTGACACTCTACTTCCTTTCCTGTCGTCTACTACTCTGGGGACGGTCCTGGATGAGAAATAGAAAATTCTACATCATATACTCCTCTCTTATGCTTTTCTTTTTGAGCATCTCGATGGTGACCAATTATGCATTTGGAGATTTCATGTGGATTGATGATAGAAACGTCCCGGGCGGGACACCTGCGTACTATGCGAATAACGTCTCTGCATGGTACAATGCCCTCGGTGTTGCAGCCGACGTGATTGCAAGCGCGATGGCAGACGGCTTGCTGGTAAGCCTCAAATCTGCAGATAGAATTACCGGCGAGACCAATCTTCTATTGCATTAGTTATACAGATGCTTCATGTTCTGGAGTGATTACCGCTGGGTTGTTGTCCTTCCTACTTTGCTGTACGTGTCCTCCATTGGTAAGTAATCCCCGATTTCCGTTTTCTCGTGTCCTTGACTTTTAGCGGTGGTTAGCCATGTCTATCATGACGACAATTGAGAGCGCAATACCTGGTGCCAACATCTTTGACGGAATGCCCACAAACTTCTCTATTCCGTGGATGGCATTGACCGTCAGCTTCAACATCATTGTAACTTTGACGATCATAGGCCGACTGCTAGTCACCTATTGGGCGATCCGTAAATCACTCGGTCATAATGTCCCAACAACGTACATCGATGTCTCCGCGATCCTCGTGGAATCTGCCCTGCCATTATCTGCACTTGGTCTCGGTTATTTGATTACCCAAGCTCTGAACAGTGATGTTGTGGCAGCCTTTGCATGCGTCTGGGGAAAGTTTGTGGTGCGATTTACTCAAGTTATCATACCCAACCAGTCGATGACGTTTATCTAGGTCCTTGCACCACAGTTCATCATTTACAGAGTAGCATTGGGTATAGCATGGTCCAAGGACACGGTGTTGCCGAGCATAGACTTTGCATCCGACTTCGAGAATGAACTCAACCCTGAAGAGAATGTAAGACACCCATCTGGAATGGGAGGCTCATTACATGCGGACTCATCCAGTACTGGTTTACAATCTTACAAGGAGGGGAGTTTGTAGGATCCATTATAATTGGGCGGCAGGGCTTGCAATAGCAACTTAAACCGATATCGGCGTAGGCATGATGTGAGCGCAAGGTTTAGTCTGTCAACTGCGGAAGGACCCTGAAAGTATGTACACACCATTACTAAACATATAGTTGGTCACCAGTCTCTGGTCACTTCCCAAATGCAGTTATTGAAACCTGAACTCTCATTAATGACCATGTCTATCAGTAACCACATATCTATATGGCATTTTTATCAAGAGTTTGCAACTTGGTGCTGTCAGCTGAACAATAAAGACAGTAGTATATGAGACTTACGAGTAAGGAAAGATCCGAAAGTGTTGTTCTAGTCCAGACTAGCTTAACTCTGGCTTTTGCCATGACCATTGCCTGACAGGAACATGTAACAACAATGAGTTGATGGTAGTGGTGTAGCAAATAGCACCGGTGGTAGGTCACAATGACTTGAGTTGAAGTCATTGGTTGAGAATCACAAATGTCATCATCTAGAATGATTTAACAACGTACTCATCCCACATACCCGAACCACTAGAACCACCAGATAGGACAGTGCAATAGCGTTGTAAACACTCGAACGTTGAATCTGAATGAAGTAGAAGATGGGCGCAAGCCACGAAAATGGACTCACAGTGACTCGCAATATAGTGGACGCGCTGATACATGTAGACATGACGAGGATGCTAGAGTCCATTAACAAATATCCCAGATAATGTACTCACGTTAATTTGAGATGAGCTGAAACCGAGCAATGTAAATGGTGGCGAGGGATGCAATGAATGAAGGGGATACTGCGACGAGGGACGCTGGATACGAGTCACAACGACTTGGACAAAGGGCGCTAACTAAGAAAGGACATCATGGAGATGTATATGGCAGGAGCGGCATACCTGAAGCACCTACACCACTCACGAATGATCCTTTGTGACACACCTCAGGAGTCGGACAGGATACATCAATCCGCTGTGAGAAAAATCAAGTTTTGATTTATAAATGTCGGCCAATGTTGCAGGGGAAGATGCACCCATTTCGTACGATCACCTCAATGCTTTGTCACCGGGCGAGTAAAGGAGATTAGCCTGAAATATTGTACATTAACGGGATGTGTCTCTTAAACACAGAGCGTAGGCACGGCGGCATAGGAATCAATTGAGAAAGACCGCACACCTAGCCGGGCAACGCGGTACAGCTGCATGATGTACACTTTATATGAGCATTTAAACATTATTCACATAGATGTGAGTAGGTCTTTACCTTGTGGAAATAGTGTGACAGCAGACTATAGTTAGTATTCTGCACTTAGTTTCAACCAGTGTCGGATCATGATGGCGAGCATAAAATATGTTCGATGACCGATTTATCGAGAAAGGGTGCGATATCGCACGTGTGGGTACAGACTGGTATCAAACAGACAGCTTCATAGCCACCGCATTATGTGATCACAATTCTGCACTGTCCTGGGGACCCGTTTGCATCGGAAACCCACGGTATTACCCGTGAATGTAATTATCAACGTTCTTTGTGTTTTCTTGCGGGTAAGTCGGCGATGCTACAACATGAAACTACTAACGAAAGCTGTCCGCACCCCAAATCTAGCAAACTGACCTCCGGTCACTGGCATCTCTGTCAGCGACGTGCTGGTCGGAAGATTGTCTTAATCTGTCAGATTGATATGTACGTCTACACTGAGTACATTGGTATTAATCATGATAAACTAGCTAGAGAGTGCATGTTATAATGATCGATGGCATCCACTGAGCGAGGACTCTCAACACAAGAATGCCTTCCGTGGAGGTCATCCTCGAACGCTTAACATTTATTGGGCTCATTTTAGAGTCTATACTATATGGTGAGTAACTGCGTCTATATGCAAGTTTGCGGTGTGCTTCACCTAATTTATCATATACGAGCGATCTGTGATATTAATCCAGGTCCTCACGTCGCAGTTCATCATCTACAGAGTATCCCTGGGCACAGCTTGATACAAGGACACTGTATTGCCTACCATACACTTTGCACACTCTAGCGATGAACACAACAATGAGATGAGTGTAAGGCAGCCATCCTGAGTGGGAGGCCCAATGTATGGGGGTTCTTTCAATGTGGACTTGCGAACTTGTAAGGAAGGAAAGGTGTAGAATACAATATGTCCGTATTGGGCAGAACGGTTTGCGATACCGATTGAAACCATAGACGTGGAATAAAGGAACAGATAGTAATTTACACGATATTGTCCAATGAGGTAAGGGTGCCCTATTACGCCTCTAGTATCATATGTATTATCCCATCAAGGACTACTAAGAACTATTCCATGCTCACCCCAGACTTCAACTGCAGTTCATGTGGCCAACACTACTTTGAGCCTGAGGCAACTCAATGACGGCTGAAGCTGCAGCACTGAAGTTCCACCTACATTTCATGACATACCTAGTCCCTTTCTCTCTGTCTAATACTCACGTCTATTGACTACATTCTATACCGTAGTGTGAAGCATACACTACAAAAAGTAAAAACACTCATACACAGTGTCACCGTCACCAATGTCCCAAAAATTAGTGACCACATCACTGATGTCGTGGACACCGCTTCCCAACGTCGGCTGTTGGACATTCATCCCCAGTGGCCGTCCGCAGCTAACGCTGATTATCAGTGTCTGCATGCAATGGGAACGCCAATACCCATGCAAGTTACCTGTAGGTACCCGTGCTTCCCTAGAGGGTGAGTGGACTATCGGGCAGCAGGAGACGAGCAGCACAAGTGCTTGCACCACGTGACATTTAGAGATCAAACAACGACAAACATGTATGCATCACGTGATCAATGCTCGACGCGCAACCCCAAAGTATCTTCCCCCCGTCGTCTCACATCGGACTCCTTGATCGTTCCTCAAGATGGTTGACCAATGTTAACATTGAGCCCTTCTTCACAATAATGAGGCAACCACAGTGAGTCCCTTTCAGGCTTTTAAGCGACTAATGAACAAAATTCATTAAGTCACAATGGGATTCTCTGACGATAAGCAGAAGTACAACGCATACATTGTGAGTTTTCCAGATTATCTCACACTATCCGACTACTCTAGCATGCCTAGGGACGGCACGGTAACTAGTGGGGTCACAGCTTTATTAGGGTTCAAGAGCACGGGTTCGGGCACAGGTCTACACTTGAAGCGTAACACCGGTACTCGCACCGCTTACCAGTTTCGTCACTGCATCCAACTTCCACCATTTGATGACGACGACACGGAGGTGGCCAACGCCACACGTCACCACCACACGACGACAACGATGACAACTCCCACATGGCCAATGCCATGGCATGACCAGGACGGCGACGATGAGGTGGTGACGCGTGCATGGGCGACACGACGACACGACGACAGCAATGACGTGGATGCGCGCGCAGCCAATTTCACGGCGAGTCCAGGACGGCGATGACGAGGTAGTGATGCATGGGTGGACAACGCCACGACACCACACGACGACACGACTTCTCGGATGAAGTCGCGCCCATGGCCATGGCCAATGTCATGACTCCACAACAACGGCGGTGGCGACGGCACGGTATTGGTCGGCGACAATGACGTCGACAA
The DNA here is from genome assembly GCA_038089075.1 of Singerocomus inundabilis. Taxonomy (NCBI): domain Eukaryota; kingdom Fungi; phylum Basidiomycota; class Agaricomycetes; order Boletales; family Boletaceae; genus Singerocomus; species Singerocomus inundabilis. Next base: position 12,299 of record JBBPKD010000052.1, read on the forward strand.
ACCTCTACGCTATACCTGCATCCAAATCCGTACCCGCAGGTTACTCGTGTTCATTCATAGTCATGATGGATGCCGGGATATCTACTGTCGCATCAAATATTTGCTATATCATCGTATTAGCTATCTATTGACCTGAATTATAGTCACAGGCCCAGAGAACGACACGAAAAAGTGCTCGAGCAGCATGAATTTGCTTCAGGTCTGTTTTCAACTTGCATCAAACTAATCCTTTGCACTCCATATTCGATCACGTAATCAAAATTGCATGTCAACCTGCTGGACATTCGCACTCGGTATTCTATCCCGTAATCAAGATCGCACGTCAATCCGGCTGGATGTTACAAGTCCGTACATTCCTACATGTATTTCTACGTTTCGTGCCCTTGTGTAGTCAGATGTAGCACTGTAATGTTATAATCGTCTGTTCATTTGACCGCATCTGTAAGAACGCACTGGCAGCGGTGGAGACCCAGGGACCAGATGTAATCGACGCTCGTGAGGAGCATCAAGAGCTTTGTTTTTCAGCTTTCCGGATATATTGAACTGTTATTCAGACATCTTTTGCTAGTGACGGTGACGGTGCTCAGATGTCCACATCAGCGTCGCAAACGACGCTGGTCGCCAATAATGGACGCTGACTCTTGGTGACCACTATAATTTTTTTTTTTGAATTAGACGCTACTATCAGTGCCCCGGATGTGCAAAAAATCACTATTTTCGTTCTAGCATCTTCACAAAGACGCTTACTGGCCTCGGGTTCAGTCTGTGAATTCAGACCATGGTGTTCCATCTACTACGCATTTTTCCTGCTTTTTTCTGGTGTACATTCAACATGTGGACTGATTCCGACTTTTGCCGACTTTTCACCACACCAGGTCACGCATCCGGCACGTACTGACTTCGAAGTTCCAGCCTCAGATGTTGTCGGCATGCAATGCCACAAGGCAAGGAGCCCGAGGACTCAAACCAAGTTTCAAAAGGTTGCAGAACAAGCATTGGGTATATTATGAGTGCGAGTAGTAAGGCATATTACCTGAGAAGCTATTAAATATAGATTAAATATAGTACTAGATGAAGTAGGGGACTGAAATTGTAAGTAGTTCAAGGGATTATTGTCAAAACTGGGGGTTCTGGTACCAGCCAGTGTGGGGTCATATTTTGCTTCGAGAGCTGTCTTGGTCTCCATGCGCCTGTGTTTCTGAGACTTTTGGGAGCATGGCATTATGTGTGTGAAGGTGACAGGTCGACAGTGTCGGGTGCTATTGTTGTAGACTCCGAGCCTAATGGCCTTGCGGGTTCCCTGTGCTTGGCTTCTGGTGCCGAAGAGGAGATTCAAATTTGTCACAGACGTGCTCAAGCGTGACAATCTATCTCGACTTGCTCATCAAGAATTGACTCTGCAGCTTCATCTGGTGGGCGGTATCCTCTTATACTTGCTGATGGGAATCTACAGGGACTTATCCATGACCTCCAGGTTTCATTTTTTCAAATTAGAAGCAGGATCTCTCGGATCTGGGGCTGAAATGGTCAGCACCATTGCTGATCTCGACAGACGTTGACAGATTGTAGCACATTATTCTTCTTAACTCATGCCAATTTCTTGCCCACCATTTTAATACATGTATACCTATCTCCCTTAATTTTTTCGAGTCTACAGGATATGTGGAATGTAGTGTTCTGAAACATTTGCATTGCACGTGCAGTTTGCCTTTACTTCTTGTAGTGATACGAAGTGAGTGATTGAAACACCATTAGGGACCCACATGCATACCATGTGTGCCACATATATCTCCCAGAACTGATCGCTTTACTCTGAAGTTGACCTTCTACTTGGGCACAGGTCGTATTTATACTACTCTTTTTCATCAATATTGCCGTGAGTGGCCGAAGCGGAGTCTGAATTTATGCGGAATCCGATGAGTGGGACTTCAATGAATGCCTGATGCGCTACGACTTTTTGTGATTGACCAATTATATGACAGACGATATGGACTGCAGGGCTATGGCCTTGAGTATAGCGGCAACATCCAATGTCGTGTTCTGCTGCGGGTGACTTCAGTAAACCTCAAAGTCGAGGAGACTGCCGGCTACCCGGTAGTTCGGCTATCACCGATTACCACTGGCTTGTTTCACTGAAGGGGAATGAAAACCATATCATGACAAGATTAAAATACCAAAGAACCGAAGAAGCACTTGTTAAGTACGATACATCAATCATACGCCACCAAGCTGTAGCCTACATGCCCACTTGATCACCGCCAAAACCATGCCATCACTTATGGCTCTATTAATGGGTGGATAATAGCTGTAGAAGGCTTCAGGTTTATGTTAACTGGCACACCATAGTGTATTGGATAAAACAGTCACCATGTCTGCCAATAACCACACTATGTCTGCACAGAATCGTCAAGAATCATCAACTCGGTGCCAGGTGGCAAGGTATTATTTCCAGGCTTTGTTAGGTGAGCATATGCACCTGTGAATGTGTTAGAGATGGGCCCTACTATTGTGGACATCCATTGGAATACCTTCGACCTTCGCAGCGGGTAAAGCGAGGACAGTCGCTAGATGTGCAAGGAGAACCAGGTGCGCAATGATTGTGAACTTCATGTCGATGGGTAATGCGAATAGAAGTAAAGTTATGTCGTACCTTTTATGCGGTCACTGGTACTGTATCTTGACTGTGACTTTGTTTCACCGAGTCATCAGATCTGGCCCCAGGAACACAAATAGCCATGCTGAGGCTATGCTTCTGCTACCCGAACCTCTGCAGCCTAATCTCATAGGCGCTGCTCCTGTTTATTTTGGCATAGTCTCGGTGGCACTCGGAGGATGTCGATGGTGCGCTGAAACGACTGAATTCCGCCGAACCCATTTTCTCCCGCGGTGTCTTATTCCTGACCGCTTTTACGATCACACATGAACAGCCCGTGATCTGTGAATGCAACGACCCTGTTCCCCCCGGCCAGTGAAGTTGTCATATTGTGCCACTGCCCGAACACTGGTTTTTAACTTATAGCCGTGTCACCGATAGATCACTCACCGCAGGAATTTATAGATGCTACCTCTTACGATGTTCCGCATCGCTATTTGAGGGACACAAATATTCGGGAGCTCGGAGACCCACTTTTGCGATTCATTCCTAGTACTTACCAGGTATAGTAGTACAGCCACCCATTAGCTATTCTTACAACATGGTACTGATCTCGCCCGTGCCCGCCACCATCGTGATCCGAGATTTCGTCCGCCCTATCCTACAGCTTACATTCCGGGCATATTTCGGCGCTCCGCGGTTTGGAATCAACGTCATGTGAATCTACTGGCTGTACGGTGCGGTAATGTCTCGATTGCGCAAAAATCGCTAACCTGAATAGCAATGTTGATCAGTTCAGTCACATCAGGTATCAGACAAAAGACTTATGAAAAATTCGATGGTGCGACAGTATGGGTCCCTTTCACGTATCTCGGACAGACAAGGTGAAATCGACATCATGGATTACAATCAATCAAAGACTCTGGTCCTATCAGATGTTTCTCCGACTAGTAATCAGGATTCTGTGGTTTTGTATGGTGATTCCTTTTTCCTGTCAACCTTGATTTCTCTCCACCTCCTTATAGATGTCTGACCAATCGTTGCATTGGTGGGTACCGAGCAACGTATACGTATGATTTGTGTCCTTGCTGTGGACGAATCCGTTCAGCAGCGTGTTACTCCTGCAAAATATCATTTGACGAATGTAGTTCAAGCAGTGTTCCACGAGCGGTGTCGAAATGGTGACATCCCCATGAATCCCCTGCACGATTCCCTGGCGAACGATATTCAAGCAGCGAAGTTCATGAAACATAGATATGCTAAAAGCCTGATGTTCGTCCCCAAGGTAGATGAGTCCATCGTTGGGTGCTAGCAAGGACCATTCGACGTCGCTGACAGGTGAGTCGAGTTGGTAGTGTACAGTTTCTTCAAACGCCAGATTTACTGGTGCAACGGCACGTGCTGGCCACGTCGCAGGTGAATCTGACAGTGTAGCTACTGTTATAGCTGGACCAAGGTCGCGTCAACTGGAAACGACTTATCTGTCGAAAAATCCTCTCTCGGGGCTCTAGCTCGCATGTGGTTGCGCAACTGGACTATCATCACGACTTTGAATAGAAGGGCTAGCGCCACAAGTACGCATTTGTGGTGACCAATTACTTGCTTTCTGTGGGGTTTGTGTGTCTGCTGCATAGTGAAACCAGAGGGACGGGTAGGCCTCCTCGGAGGCACTGGTGTACTCAAATACTCGGGCTAATGGCTATGCTTGATTCAAGACACCCCTGTTCACATACTGTGGCTATTCAGGTCCGAATCTAACCCTGAATTCTGACTCCGTATTGCTTCAGACCCCATATCTTCACATCCGTGTCATTTACCGGGTGGCGCATGTTGAAGATACCTATCACTTTAAAGCGCAGCGATTCATAGAACTTGACCTGTTAGCACCGAAATCAGTCAACAGGACAACCGTTTCCTCCTTTCAAACGCACATTTTTCTCAGTGTCGGTACAGCATCCAATCGCCTCGTTAGCAGCCGCCTTAGCAAACAGTCAGTCAATAAAAATTACATCCCCCCATGAATTGCTCTACCTTTGCCAACACCACCTCACAGAGTGAAGTTCCGATGCCATTCTCTTGGTGTTCAGGAAGTACAGCGACGTTATTCAGCCACCAGCTATCCTGTGAAGTCTATTCCATGGTAAGAGGAAAGGAGGTATCTCTCTATATGACCTGATCAAATACCTCTGGTCCATAGTTCTCCTTCAGAAACTTTGTCAGCTGTGGATCGTACTGAACCCTTAAGGTTATCCTTGATGACATGCCAGTAGAAAGGTAGACAAACTCGCCTCGTTGACCCACCACTCTTTCGCCGCTGGGTCTAGTTGGTTGTAGAAGGCGCCGAATCCACTCTTTTCCCTTATCTCGTCTCTGCAAGTATGAATATCCTTTGGTACCAAAGAAACGTGTAGGGAAATGAGAGACGTACGTGGCCCACAGGTGTTTTCCTGGCGGAAACCAGAGTGCAGTGCCGACTATTTTCTGAGTAGCTAGTTCCGTAGCGATGTAGCATTCGCCGTCGATCAAGCAGCCACGAGTCATGGAGCGGAATAGATCATTGAGTAGTTCCAGCTTTCCCCCTGTCAGCAGGTTGATCGCTGGCGCTGTTGATACGTCGTTGAGCGCTCAGAGTTAGCATCGATACATTCTCAACTCACAACTAACTCACAACTCGCATCAAAGTATGCGCGACTCGAGACCTCCGTTACATCCTCCAGTTCTTGATCTGAGCATCGTCAACGTTGGCACGAGTCGGAAGTAGTCGGTATCATAATGAGGAACTAACCTGAAAGACTGGTAACATGGGAGACTTTGAACTTGACGTTCTGCATGACGGGGCGAGAGAAGGATCTGGCAGTGGGATCACTTAATTATGACCAAAACCTCGAGGCCTTAGTACCGATCACAATTGCTACTCCTCTGACCGTTCATGGCTATTTCCCACCGATACACAGCCGGGAGGGTCGACGGATGCTGTGAGGTGCTACCTTCGGTTTAGCCTCATCAGACCGCAGCTGTTAACGTGCAATACGGGCTTCGCGGCGCTCCATCTCCTGATCATGCCAATTGTTGTGGTTTCAGCCAATTATGGCTTATTGAATTTAAATAGCTAGTCACACTACTACTACACCGCCTGAACACCACCCAAGTCACTACCAGAGTCAGATGGTCTGATGCTGATACATGAAGAGACCTAGGCGAGGTTAGAGTTAACAACCACGAACTTCATTTATCAAGTACTCCTGAAACTTACCCAATTCATTATTCGTTGTCCCAATTAAATCGAGATGGCAGTCCGGATCAGAGCACGTCAAAAGGAATGTATAATAGGAAAGTGTACGACACGAGAAGACCGGTGTCTGAATAATGGTGTTCTCCGAGAGGACCAATTGCGCGAACAGCGATTTCGTCTCAGGAAGCGAAGAGTATGAGACGGTATGTAAATCGAGTTTGTCTTGGATGGGCAAGACATACACATCAACCGGGAGAGTCGGCGGGGACACAGTTCGTCCATCCGTCTCGCTAAGAGCCGGGACAGCAATTGCCAAACTGCACGATTCCATACCAAAGTCGATTGCTCTAAATTGCGCCACGGTCGAAATCTTCCCCAGAACAATACCAATTAGTGACAATGAGGTTATTGACCGGCGGAAACTCACTTCTGGTGTGACTAAGAGTCGTCGTTCCAGGAGTGGCACGGGCCCGAACTCTCGCATAATGTGGCCTGTATGGTATGTTGGTAGGATTTTCTGTGGCTCCGTTAACGACACCTGCACGAACGACAGTGCATGATTGATTATCGGTGCATGTTGGGAACTGTTGATATTCCCCTTTGCATAAAGGACATCCAGGTTGATATACGAGCTACGCAGTTCCGCGCGTTCTGGGTTGAGGAGCATGGATGGATAGAACTGAACACTAAGGCGAAGAAGCACCAGTAAATCCACGATGATGCAGACTATTATAGTTGCTGTGGAGAAGTATGTGAAACGAGAGGTGAGACGAGGCCATCGTTCCTTGGAATCTGCAAACCCATGTCCATTTCTACAGTAAGTACTTGTAGTAGCAAGAAAGCTCACCTGCAACGCAGGGATTGGCAATCTCCTCTAATGGCGAAGAGGGTTCATGGTCTTCCAATGGACGATATCCACTGCTTCGTGAGTTCAGCATGGGTGAAGGTGGCTTCTGCTGCACTGAGTCGACGGATGGTTAAATAGAAGTAACAGATGACTTGTCGGTGACGCAACTCAACTAACCTGCAGTGCCTTGGATGGCACCTCTTGTCACCACTGTGCAGGGACGTACCTGACTTGGATGCGCATAACAACAATCGGTTGCTCGTGCACGGCCTTCGGAAAGATGCGATATTGATTACCGTACAGTATCTAGACTTATTTGGAATCCGTCAGGCGTCTACCCAAGTAGTCTTCCAATCATATGTAACTCTATCGTATACAGCCCTCCAGTCGCTGCAGGTGTGAGTGGCGCCAACCCTGTCGGTGGTGAAGTTGCGAGAGGCAAAATCCCCCACTTCCAACGTTCTGTCTGCTTGGCACAGACTGCATTGTCGAAGGTAATTGAGACAGTGCTGAGTGTGGCCATACATGCCCTGATGTGCGGCCAATCGAGGGTTTCTCAGCGAATCGCGGAAGCGTCGCAAGCAATGCAACTCATGGAACATGGACAGATAGAAGAGTCGCCCGTCGGGACCGAGTCGCTCTGAGCCCTCCCCAGGAGGTGACGTAGAGGCCCATTCTGTGGTTGCTTCTGCATCCCAGAGCGAAAATCTGACACTCTCTTCCACCACCATCTGCGCGTGGCCCGGGTCAAAGCCTAGCAATCGTGACGGATAATCATCGTCGACGTATGCTGTAAATTGAAATCCAGTCAATTATGTCGGTGTAGAAAAGGATGGCGGGACATACTATGATCATCACGAGTTTGGGACCGAGTGGGATGAGAAAAGGGCAAGGACGGTAATTTACCATCAGCTCGTTGGATGCTGGAGGGTGGACTCGAGTATGATAAAGTGAGTTGCAGCAAGTTGTAAGTGAAAATGACAGAAGAAGTGGCAAAAAGACCCAGAAGCGCTGTATAGCCGGCGGTGTGAGAAATCATGCTGGGGGGCAAAACTGGGCAAAATGAAATCTCCTCTTGCACATGCACCATCATCTATTATAGTTACCTCCTGCAGGCAATTCAGGGATGCTATGGCATACCAAAGCTATCCATACTTCCGATTCTGGCAAATTGAACACGAGTCTGCAACCCTGTCAGCAAGGCACTGTCGGAGCATTGTCTCTTGCCCGATCGATACAGACATGCATGGGCGTCAGTGGTGATAAACCAGGTTCGTTGCTGAAACAAATTCTTTAACGAGGACCCCCACCATCGTTGCCCTGTTCATCACTCCCGCCGCTAGAATGCCTTCTGCAGAGATCACCCTCGAACGCTCAATGTTCGTCGGGCTCATTTTTGCCTCCGTGCTGTTTGGTAAGTAGCTGTATTGGATATCTCTACGTTATCGTTCACCTTCTCCAGGAATCAATTTGACACTCTACTACCTTTCTTTTCGTCTTCTCTGGAAACAAGCGCGGATCAAGTGCAGAAACTTCTACCTCATATACTCTACTCTCTTGCTCTCCTTTTTGACCATCTCACTGGCAACCAATTGCGCATTTGGAGATTTGATGTGGATCGATGATAGAAACATCCCGGGTGGGCCACCCGCCTACTATACGAACGACATCTCTGCATGGTACAACATTTTCGGGACTGCGGCTGATATAACCGCAAATGCAATGGCAGATGGTTTGCTGGTAAGACGAAAACCTGTCAACAGAATCACTAGCGAGACTGACCCTTTACTGGGTCAGTTATACAGATGCTTTATATTTTGGAGTGATTACCACTGGGTTATCGTCTTCCCCGCCCTGTTGTATGTGGCCTCCATTGGTGAGTCATCTCTGGTCTTCTTGTCTCCCAGACTCTCATCGATAATTAGCCATGTCTATCATGATGACAATCGAGAGCGCAATACCCGGTGCCAATATCTTCAGGGGAATGCCCACAACCTTCTCTATTCCGTGGTTGGCCTTGACCGTCAGCTTCAACATTATAGTGACGCTGATGATTATCGGCCGACTGCTGTTCATCTATTGGACGGTTCGTAAATCGCTCAGTCCCGCTTTCTCAACAACCTACATCGACATCTCTGCGGCTCTCGCGGAGTCTGCCCTGCCGTTCTCTGCACTTGGTCTCGGTTATTTGATCTCCCAGGTCCTGAATAGCAACGTCGTGGCTGCCTTTGCGTTCGTTTGGGGGACATTTGCGGTACGCTTTTACTTGGTTTACGCTCACGAATGGTCGGTGACATTGGTCTAGGTCCTCGCACCACAGTTCATCATCTACAGAATTGCCTTGGGTGTAGCTTGGACCAAAGATACCGTGTTCACGACGACCCAGGGCATGCGCTTTGCGTCCAACTCTGACCCCGAATTCGACTATGGGATGAGTACAGGAGAGCCATTTGGATTCGGAGACTCAACACTCGGGGCTTCCTCCAAATTGGACTCGGGGTCGTACGATATCAAAGTGTAGGATATGTCAATACTAGCGATGGAAAGCCTATAACATGTACTGATGTAGAATGAATAAAAGACGAGGATCATGAATGTGCAAAGGATTGTTTATGGAGGCGAAGAAAGCCCATGAAGTCCTCACCGAATAAGTGTCCCATCTCAGACCACTGCGGATCCGAAACGAACCAATGCAGGGTGCACGGAGAGCTTGTCTAGTGGGATCAGGAATCTTGTTATGAAGAATCAAAAAAAAAAAAAAAGTTCGGTCAAGTGGTTGAATAACAGCCAGTCTTGCTGTATTCTGACGATGTGTACTAGATGAAGCACCGAGATATGTTCAACGACTGTTATTACGAGGTGTAAGGGTATTCCAGGCCTTCAGCCACCCGTAATCTTGAGAGGAGCATAGGCTCAGAGATACCCAAACAGACATGGTAGGTGCGATCGTCGGACTCGGAAGTAATGATGACATACTGTATGAATTATACATTGCACGACGCATCGGAGTCGCACTGTTTGTAATCTCCTATGAAAGGGTCGGCTCAAGGTATGAGCCTAAAATCCTGAACTTGGTGATGGCCGTCAATGCAGTTCTCATCATCTCCGTGGTAGCCTGAGATTGAGACCATGCTTTTGTGTGGTGGCTATCCTCGTGGTAAGAGCGCTAGGGCAACACAGGACAAAAGGATTCTATGGTCGAGAGACCATTGCGCGCGCGACGTTACACATGGGGTGACTGATGGAGTAGCATTTGCCACAGCATATATGCCAGGACTGTTTAAGATGGAGCGACCTAGTCTACTCAGGCAGACGGTTGATGATAAGTTACCTATGACGTCCTGTACTAAGATGCAGCGCATGTTGCTGTTGTATCATATCAATGATCTTGATAATTGTCTCACCTCGCAGCTGGGCACTGACGCTCCAGCTCCACAAGGCAGCGGTCCGAAGCCAGGATGCCAGAATATCTAGTTGCCATGGATGTACTAGTATGCAGTGCACAAAGGTGACAAAAGTGTGCTCACCTCATCATTCGACGCCAATTCGGTCATTTTTCCGATCAAGTTGGGGGAGACACCGATTCGATGCCTTCAAAGTAGAGCATTCAGCAGAGAATCAGCAAATTCACGAAGGGTGGTGCTCTCTATAGACAATGAATCGATCGAACCATCATGGAATGCGCTCACAGTGCGGCAGTTACTTATAAGCACAGTTCTTCAGATTGTTGATCTGGTAACCACCCGACCAGCAGCATATTCGCTTATCCCACATGCACTTGGGAATAACAACTAGAGAGTGTGTGTACTGAAGAAGTTGGAGTAAAAAGTATACAAACCCCCCAAACAAGTATTACACAGGCAAGTATTATTTATTACCAGCGTGATTAGTAGCCGCCATCGGAGTTTCGTTTCTCGAGTCGAATTTACATCTTCCTCATTGACATTTACACCATCTGCAGTACTCCGTCTACTTGATGACTCACGTGTTTATTACATGTTCGTACATACTGCTCGTTTGTGACATCTCAAGTCCTACTTTGTGTATCAAGGAGACACTACATCAGGGCCTTTGCCACCGTGATGTCTTGGACTCCTGGTATATCTGATGGCTCAGGCAATGCGTCCGAGGAACGTTCAGCGAACGACATATGTGTCGCTAGTTGCAATGTCGTAGGTGTCCCTTTCTCCCAACCTAGCCAGGTCACTGCTGGTTTATCTAGTGTCGAGAGGAATCCCATCTCTGCCGACTATGATACACCATCTACAAAGACAGCATTTTAATGAACCCTCTCGTTTGCAAAAATTTCATGCATGTCCTGCAGTTCATCTGCATCCAATTCCTGCTGCATACTAAGTTTACACCGTTTCCTAGGTCTTACTTTGTGTATCAAGGAGACACTACATCGAGGCTTTTGCCACCCTGATGTCCTGGTATATCCGATGGCTCAGGCAATGTATCCGAGGAACGTTCAGCGAACGACATATGTGTCGCTAATTGCAATGTCGTAGGTGTCCTTTTCTCCCAATCCAACCCTTTCGATACACGGTAGATAATCATGACAGGACATAATACCTGTGAAAGTGCACAGGACGTTAAAAGTTGTACCTTCAAGACAGGAAAAGAGCATAGTGCACCTCAACATCACACATTGTCATATCCATGACGTATTTCCAAGGGTTGTCTATCGCATATAGGACAACAAACACGATTGACCACACTGCGAATAGGGCTGCTGGCTCTATGATCATGGCTGCAATGCTTGTGTATGGACTTGTCTGAACTTCCTCGTGTCCTGTACACAATACGAGGTGAGCTGCAAAACGACAGGCATAATAGCAACATACCAAGGGTTCTTCTCATCCACCGCCTAAAGAGGAGTAGTCGGATTGAGATAGTCGCTGCCACAAAGACGGTCAGTGCCGCAGAGAGGACGGCGGCCGGAATGACGGATTTCATGCCCAATTTTGAATACAGTGTCTGATTCGAACTTGCTATTGCCCATCCAAAACAGCTAGTGCCTTGGGGTCGGAGGAGTCAGACACTGCAGATGAAAAAGCTTCAAGGAGAGACTAACCAATCATGCCAATATAGATCAGGAAAGCGAAAGAGAGAAGCAAGCCGCGGGCAACAGGGTGAACCCCACGACAAAACACTACAAGTCGCCACAACTACTGACTAGTCAGACATACATACTAGATCACAAGTTCAAACTCACGACAAGAGCATCGGCAAACCACGCTACCAGACCATATGCCACTACCGCCAGCATCGGAATTGGCAGGCTCCATATGTCGGCCATATATGCGACAGGACCACCTGGATAGTTCGTTTGCCGAGTATACGCGTCGATACTTATGTATGCATTTGCTATCGTGGAGAGGCTTGACAAGATCCACACGACGGTGATCCAGCAGGTGAATACGATGTCCCTCCTGGGATTTGCCTTCTTGGGCGAACGGATGTTGCAGACAAGGCTATAAATGCAAACTGCACAAAAGGAGGTCATGATGCCCCAGGATATACCCGTTATGAATGTGGTTGATGCAAGATTGAGGCCACTAGCATACAGTGAGCCGTACGACGTCGCCCTCGACGACATTGACACACACGAACGGCCTCGTGAGTCGTGATGAAGTGAGGAAAGGGCTTGATGGAAGACCCAGTTACTGGCCGCTGGCCATTTGAGACCACATTGCGGCAGCAGTCCAGTACGATAGCGGGCTAGTGCATTATTCCATCATTAGGTGAGCCTCGTGTGAATGAAGAAGGTTTTTTGTTTTTTGAGCGGTCATCAGCTCCCGCTCCAACTTGGGTGATCTCGGATACCAATCAACGGAGACACTTTCTGGATACCGTATTTCGTACTACCTACTCGAATTTTCAGGCGCTGTTCTCACACCAAATAACCAAATACGAAGCACTCTCCCCAAAACTCGATCTTGCAGACCTCCTCCTTGACGCCACGCCAGTGGAATCCAACACGTTGGCCATACCATTGACCATGTATACCCTCGGAGATCCAACTTCGCCCTACCGAGGGAAAAATATCAGAGCGACGAATGCTGTCTTAATGTCATTCCTGTTAAATAAAATGCAAGTGTAAACATCTTGATTTCTTTGAAATCCAACTTAGAACAAATTACCAGGATCTTCATGATCCTGCGACCATTCAATATGGCAATCTGAATTCTGGCATCCGAGCCTGAATGTGAGCACCTCTTCCATCGCGCATGTAAAGTTGTAGCTGAAAGTTATCGGAAAGTTTTCAACATAAAAGTCGGCTATATCGCGCAATGAGCGAGGCTGGGTTCGGTATGATAGGCTCTCTGTATCGAGTGGAAGTGGCATATCGAGCTGCGAGAGACGAATTGCTATTGGAAGGTTCGAGATCGCGAAGCTGGGTTCTCCAGTAGTCTTGGTCGCTTCGTCGCGGGTTGCTTGATAGGCTGGAAGTGATATCCTCAATTCACAGGCTTCCATCCCATAGTCAAGCGCGCGGAATTGCAGGATGGTTGACATCTGAGGATGTGGTAAGTGGCTAGTTCAGCATAGAACAGTGCGCTCACTGTTGGAGTCACCACGATTCGATGGCGTCCAGAAAAAACGGTACCAATGGATGTTATGTAACCTCGTTGGTCTACGTCAAAGAAAGATTTGTCTGGCTTGGATGCATCCACTCGAGCACTAAGGAATGGCTTATTGACGAATGGCTTGACGTCACTGGAGAGATGTTGATGAATTCGGTCCAATCCAATGAACTGACTCGGGTGACGGAGCTTCGAGATCTCTTGTCTTGTCAAGCGAGGTGATTCTAGAAGGAATGCTACCGATTGTGGAAGCGTTCTAGGTGGGGGAGATACATATATGCTTGCGAGGTTGGCGATCGTACAGATGATACATGCTGTTACTGCCCATGAAGACAACAAGCTTTTGAGCGATGATTTTGGTGAGACTCCGAGTCGTATCTGAGTTTCTTCACTTGATGTGACATTCTCTGGATCACTGTGCGGGAGGAGTTGATACATTCGTGGGTTACGGGATGGTTCATCTCCCCTCTCGTCTCCCTTTTCAGCCTTCAATTAGGTTTTGGATTACGAGGTGCGGCTGGTTCTACACTGGTTCCTCCCAAGTATCAATGTCGTCATAATATTACGGTATATCGTACCCTGTGTATTGCCACTTCACCGCTCGCAGTCATGAGGTCCCACCTCAGTTGTCATCCACTTCTCGGTGTATGTTTTAAATAGCCCTTACACCTTGCACCTCCGTATTTAGAGTCGAGTATTCAAGGTCTAGCTACCACTTCTCCCAGGCCACCTAAGGTTTCCGGATGTGTTTGATGACTTTGAAGCCTTCAAGTTCTTTGTTCCTCATTGCAGTCATTGCATTTGGGATCGTGTCTTGGTCGTTCGGACTATTGCACAATGCTGCAGGAAAATCTGCGCTAAACTTCCGTGAGCATAGCGAGGTTTGCGACATTGCTTGCATGGAGTGTGCTTACTATATCATATGTGCAGACTCGCTCGCATTTGACATCCCGCCTGCTGATCCAGTCGCAATGATCATCCATAACACCCATCGATATGATATGACGCCTAACGGGACTGAAGACTATGCGGCTCTCCTTCCGCCTGGCGGACACCTAGTCCACTTGGGCTCTCCGCCCAAAGCTCACACTCCAACGCTATTCCACCAGATGAAGTGCCTGGGGATTATCCATGCTGCCCTCATCAACGTCCCCGCTGATTCTGTTGCGACGCCAACGCCTCTTGTCAGTCATTGTTTGAACTATTTGCGGCAGACCATTCTCTGCAGACCGAACCTTCGTCTGGAGTCTGTCACAAATGCGAATGCATCGTCAGAGAGAGAATATGAAACGGTTTGCAGGAACTGGGAAGCTATGTATGCAGCTGCGGAGAAGAACCAAATAGCCTCTGCGGCCCTTCAGTAATAGACAAAATGTAAGATAAGTAAATAGACATGTCACAAGGTCACAAGAAAGTGGTCATGGACATGTTCTCATTTCTGACATGCGGAGTAACTCGAGATCTTGCGAGGTATCTCATCATGTGGCCGAAGGATGTCACCGGATGATGGATTCCATCACGTACAGGTGAAAGTGAAACGTGGAGTGGGTCAAGAGGTGGATGACGCCTCTTGACGGTGGGCGGGGCACAGGGGCTTTGGGTCAAGATTTGTTGTGGACTAGTGGCGAAGCGGAGAACTCTGCTAAGTACGGAAGAAGGCAACATCGTGGTAGCGGGAGATGCAGGGGTGCAGGGGCGGCGTATCATACATCACCACCTACTATTCAGGAGCTAGCATAGTTGAATTCAGTAAAAGGACCATGAGCTACAAAACGTAACGTCCTAACGTCGGAGTTCAACATTCCTGCAAATATTGATGTGTCACCGCCACTTTCCGGTCCTCGCTTGCCAGCATAGACCCGTTGGAATCTGGCAATTGGGACGTTCATCTTCCTGGATGGAGCAGGTGAAGAAAGCCTGGGCCTTTGTACTCCACTATTGTTCATATTGAAACATTGGTGGCGTCTCTAACTGGCATACTCAGGATCTACGGCTCCGATCATCCACCGTTCAGTTGTCGAGATGTCGCGCTGTACTTGATGCGCAGTCGAATGATATGATCTAAGGCCAATCAGACATAGCATCGGCGATATGAACAAGCTCCCCCGGTGTTGATATTTTATTTCCGTACCATACGGAATCTTTTTATCGACCCAATTCAGGATAATCTGGCCGGCGTACTACAGTGCTGCGGTGAGAAAACTCAGGGTTTGGGTTTGCTCGGGCATAACACCAGGACACAGACCGCGCTACACTTGGCATCATATGGTACACGGGCAGTTGTCGTAACGTTCATTCCTAATCGATCGCTAGGAGGACACTGAATTTCTGCGCAGGACGGATAGGACATAGCTTGTCAATATAAATTCCGGGACTACCAGTGTGAGTCAATGTAGTCTACTCTCAGCCTTTGGCGAAAAACACGCATTTGCTTTTCCTGAACAAAATGCAACCCACCTCGTTGTCTCGCCTTATGATGATGACTTTAGTAATTGCGTCGCAGCTTGCAGCTGTCACCCCTGCTCCGGACAACAGGCTTGAATGTAAGCAACATATATTCAAGATATGATCCATTACGCTCACCCTAATTTCTAGCGAACAATGGTCTTGAGGCCTCCAAGTATTTTATGATCAGAAGTGAAGAGAGTGTAAATAGGTAAGGAAAGTTCTTACTTGCGTCACTTGCGTTACTCAACTGCAGACTGCTCAAGCATTCATCATCAGAACGATTAGGAATGTGACCAGTCTTGATTCCGTGGAATACTCGTTGCTGTACCCTCTGACGATAAGAGCCATGAACGTGTGTAAAATACCTCTATGTTGTACCACTACAATACATGTGAATGCCCTTCACTTTCATCGTATTTTATGCGCTCTTCCCACTCCCAGTGTTTCCTGCCCATGACCTCGTACACCTTTTCCCAATCCCAACACACAGCGGTCCCGCCAACCCTGTCGACTTCAACGTCCCTCAGCATGAAGTCGCCCTCCTCCAGCGTATCCGCTGCGTCGCACAGCAAGGTCTGACGTAGATAGTTCAAGCAGTGATGTTGATGTTCGATGGAAACCCGGTTCGATCGTGGGCGATGGAATGCACGTGCGAGCTCCCGAACACAATGTAGCTGGTGTACGAACGTGGCAGTGAGAATACGATCATCCTTTCCGAGATGTACGCGCCCGAGACCAGGCGGATTGGCAAATAACGTTCCCCAAGTTTTGTCAATCGCCTCATCGCTATCATCCTCGAGCGCAAACCGGACGGACTCATGGAGGGTCATTGCGACAGTATCGAGGTCTCCCACGTCAAGCATGATGGGATAGTCGTGTTCGATGAAACCTTTCGGTGGTCAATCATGGATCTTGGTAGTGGAAATACCACTCACTTGGGTCATTAGCCAACATCTCGGTGGTATAAATGGAGTATCCAGCCCGCCAGAAAAGCAGGTAGCAGTTTATCAGAACAGAAGCACATAGGAGGAAGTAACGATAACTTGGTGACAACATGTTCCAGGACGATGCAGGTTGATTGGGAACGCTGTAGATAAATGGGTGTGACTCCAGCTGCGTGACTAATGTTTGTTAGCTAACAAGGAGTGGTGTTCGCATCAATTATTGACGGAATAGAGGGACTGCCTCTGCTATGGCGCTGGGACCTTTCTAAACCGTACTGTGTTGACCGAAAACAAAGGAACAGCGGCCCCCCCCTCTTCTGTCACTTGTCGCCGTCTGAAAACGTAAACGAATCGTTTCGTCAGTTTTTTGGTAGAAGCGACGAATAAACTTGAAATGGAGGTCTCGAGATGCAACTCGAGAAGCTTCCATGAATAGCCTACTTCAGCAGATTGTAGTGAAGAACGGTGGGATGGACATCTCGGATCTTGTTACTTCCAGCAAGGGATAAAGAACATAGAAGGGACGTAAAGCTCGTCCTCTGAGCTTTACCAGCAGACGCTTGAAACCGCTTCTCGACACTGGTGTTTCTTCAATGCCATACCAGTCCTGTGCGTAAACAGCAAGTTCAACAGGGTGTGACCGGTTGTACATTCGCCTACTCCGACGAAGAGAGTTGAACGCGACAAGTATGGGTGATGACATGAACGGTCAACTTTGCCAGTCAAAGTCAAGTTTGGTTACATCACTCTAGAGATTCTCCAACACCCTTAGTGCGCCGGTGATCACAACGGTAATTGTGGACGAGCTCAACTTGTGGTACGCTTGTTCAAAGCATGGGCGCATAGATGCCGAATCTATTCTTGTTGCTGGGAAATGACACGGGTGATGGTGGAGATTTTGCGCTGTAGGTCTCAGAAAATCCTCTACAAATGGTCGGCATAGAAGCCTTCTGAGTGCTTGAATTATTGAAGGAGATACGTCAAACGGTTGAAGCTTCATGGGAGCGCATGCATCCCACTGGCAACATCATCTGATCACCGAGATCTTGGTGACCAAAATAACGAAGTGCCGTTCGAACTTGAGCTGGCATTGAAGAGTGTGGCGTTGCCCCATTTCCGAACCTGTGGTAAGGCGGCGGGGGACTCTTACCTGCGTCGAGCAATGGTCTTCGTCGCGGCTTCTGGGCTCACCTGACGAGTATACGAGTGGTCGATACCGTACTCTCTAAGATTCACGTCCTTGGTCAATCTCAGATCTTTGGGCTTTAAGACATATGATAGTGGGCACGATAAGTTGGGAATGAGCTTTCGAAGAACAATCGGGCAGACTTGACGAGGACCTGTAGTCTAGTTCTCAGTTAGTCTTTGATATGAATTCACCAGAAGTGGCGATGCTGTGATCGTTTTTACTGGGCATTCGGTACGGGTAGAACGTCATTCCATAGCATTATTACCACTGAGTTCTCCCCACAACTTAGCTATGACACATACTTTGATGACTTTTTCGACTTGACCCTGTCTAGTTCCACATTCGTGACTGGCCTGCATTCCGACCCATGATTATACCCAAGCCTGGTGTCCGGTCACGGATGTCTATACTTGATAACTTCATAGGGAAAATCATACCTCGTTTGATCATCTCCACCGACATCTTTAAAGAACTCGGGACAACATAACAGACTGACAACACCTGCGCCACCGAGACCGAAGTTATGAACGAGACCATACTTTCCGCGCTTGTCAGGGATATCGAACAAGTGTGATGCTTGGGACTTTCCAGCCCCTACGCAGCCCAATGAGCGGAATGATTATGTTGAGCTAATTCAGAGAACGTACATCCACGTAATTGCACTAGAATTGTGATCTGGTTAGAGAGGGACTGCGATAGAAGAACATAACAGGTACTTGTGATAGAAAAATCCATCTCTAGCCCAGTTGCGCCGATAGGATGGCCTCTGGCTTCGAGGCCACCACTGGGATTGATGACGTATTTTCCGCCGTACTAAGGTCAGTGAGCGTCGCACATAGTTCAAGCAAAGAGGACGTTGAGCTTACGGTGTTATCACCATCTTATGAGCTGCTTCTGGAGTGCAAAGACCCAATGCAGCATAAGTAATGAACTAAAGGAAGTGACTCCTGTCATTTCAAAATCACGGCAGGAGACCTGTCAGGTATACCTCATTTGAAGCAAAACAATCGTGCAGTTTGATCACGCCAACTTCATCTCGGCCCTGTTCGGGCGCAAACCCAGCTTGTGCAAAAATTTTGTCTGCACATCGTTTTGTCATCCCATACCCAACCAGTTCCATGGCACTCTCCGAGTCAAAGATCGCTTAGTTCTCAAGCTTGTGAGCGTGCACGAAGTCTTCAGAGGCGACTATACAACAAGCTGCGCCATCCTGGACACTCGGAGAGGGTACATGTCAGCGATTGCTAGCAACAATAAAAGAATCGGACACTTACAGACGTAGGGTACACATGAGCTTGGTGAGCCGGTTATTAACCTTGGGTGAGTTCATGACTTGTTCTTCCGTCCATCCGTCCCATAACTGAGCGTATGGATTGTTCACCGAATGTTTGTGGTTCTTGGCAGCTGTGAAATTGTTCTTAGCAAGCGCCACGTGATAACGACATCGTTAGGAGTTAGAGCGCGCACCATACCTGGTGCAATACTCCTGCCCAGCGTTCCCAAACATCCTCGGAGCCATAGGCCCAAAATTCTCGCCAAGTGTCTCCTCCAACTCTATGGTCCTCGAGCCAAATAGAATAGTTGGCCCAGGGCGGTCCGGAAAGTGGTTCACGAGGCTTCCCGAGGACATACGCTCAAATCCGAGCGCAAGAGCACACTGGACGAGGGTAGTCTTAACGGCATTGGAGGCATGAAAGAGGGCAGTGCTCCCCGTGGAGCAATTGTTGTTGACATTCGTTATTGAGATGCCAGTCATGCCAAGACCATAAAGGGAGCTCTGCATGGGGAAGATGGAGTCATTAGTGATCACGCGCTAGAAGACTTCGGATGATAAAAATACCTACTTGGCCGCTCGTTGAATCACCATAACAGTATCCAACAAAGGCGGGTCCGACATCGTCGTAGGTGACACCTCCGAAGTCGTACTTCGTGATGGGTACGATAAACAGATAGGCTATGCCTTACCTGCGTCAAGCAGTACTTTCGTCGCGGCCTCCAAACTCATCTGATGGGTAGGTATGGGTCGAATCTGGAGCAGGCAGAAAAAGCGGGAGAGTCACCTCTTCAGTCGTTCTCTCGCCCCTCGGCTACGGATTTCATGAGTTCTTTCGTCAGTCACTGACGGAGCAACAGAGAAGTACCTTGACGAACGCTGTGGATCCGCACTCAATGATGAATACTGCCTGAATTTGGAGGAAGTCATGGCCGTCAATGATAGGGCGGTTCATCAACAGGCAAACGTATATACAATCACAAGCAGCGTATCCTTCTGAGTCATAGTGCGTATAGCCATTGGTTTCCTTCCGTGCACTTGCTGACAACTAGTCCTGCGTTAAACATGGTTTTCGACTTCATATCACCGAGTTTAGTTCAAAAAGGTACCCCAAGCCACACCTGGTACAGCACAGGTTTTTGGACTCTACAAGTCCGAAGTATTACCAAAAGGTGGCTAGACCTTCACGACTGCCCATATTCCCTCGTGATACTGTACTCTCAGGTCTACCTATCCCGGAGGTGTGTATTACGGGGGCATTGGTTGTACTTGCGAAGCAGCATGCAAGTTGTGCGTGGCTTGAATCTTTCGTTAATACGTGTGGAGGATTGGAGCGAATAATCTCTGCAGAAGTCAAGACGAGAGTAAGACATTAACATTGCCACGTCTGACCCCCCTGGGACCCCTTGAGTGGTGACGCGACGGCACCAAGTTTCTCAGTATTGCTCAGAGTCACCGTGGGTTGTGGTTAGTATGGACGATGGTAGGACACACAAAACTATATTTGCGTTCTACCAGCTCTGAGATAACGAGCAATAGGCATCCTCAAAAGTGGCCCGACATTTTGCAGGTAACTGTAACCAGTGGTTTCTTATCTCAGAAGTCTAGCCGACGAAGACGCCGAGGGTAACAGATTCCGACTTGCGATCCTAGGAATTAATACTCTCTGCTCCGGCAAACAGATATCTTATTAACTTCTGCACAACCTGATGATAGTCAGTGCCGCCTTTCGCCGTGTGTAGTTCCAACTTACCTCCACGTTCACGCTGTTTCCAATCAATCGATACTTGGACTTCGTTGATACGCTAAGTGGCCATATGAAATCATCCGAATTTGCATTTGTAAAGTGGAAGATTCGGAGGAGCTCCGTGGGTGTGAAATATCGAAGGCAAAGAGGATCCAATATTCGTACGGCACTTTCGTCACCACCTGCGCATGCGTCGAGAAACAAGTCGAAAACCTGTGTGGTCTAGAGCGCAAATAGGCGAGATGAACCAGGTGAGATGAAAAGAACGTACATCGAGGTTTTCGTTCATCTGGAGAACCGAACCAGAGCGTTCCACAAGTTGTGTGTACCCTAATTCCTCTGTGAATGGCAAGTATGCAAGAAATGGGAGCTCCTTTACCTCTAGTAAAACAGCATGTTCTAGTACCAGACGGCAGTACGATATCAAACAAACGACCCCACTTGTTCAGCACGCGGTCTGGGATCTTAAACTGGGCAAACGTTTGCTCATCCATCTCCAAGTCTGTGTACTGCTTCAAATCCGGTGAGGCCACATGCGATGTTTGTTGGGATTCATTGCAGGGGTCACCATGTGATGGGATATGTTCAAGTAAGTGACCCAACCTGGTCGAATCGATCCCAATGAATTCAAGTGGGGAGAGTTTGGCAAGGAGGTAGTAGCGTAATCGCGAGTTTGGGATACCGAACTGCAGTGGAGTCAAGGCGAACTCTGCCGTGACATATCCAAGTTTTTGCAAACTAGATACGAGGTGATGTCGCGTCGTAGACGTCTTGTGTATAGGTTTAGAAAGCATCAGCTAGGCGTTCACCTTTGTGCACGCACTTGAAATCCTGCCACATTCTCCACGAGTATGTGATGCGGGTGTGTCCCGTGTGCTGATAGTTCCGGTAAGATGTCGTCTATGAGATGCAAGAAAGACTGTGCACGCGGGTCGGCTGACCCCTTGGCCAATGGATTGAGCACAGTGTACGGCTGGCACGACGGTGATAGAAGCCATAGATCTGCATTGAGCCGAGCGAGGTCTGCAGCACCGAGTGTGGCGATATCTGTCTGTTCAGGCCTCAGGCCGGTCTTGCCCTGTCACCGGAGCGCACTACGAACCTTGTGGACAATGTCTGTGCCAAGGTTTGCAGCGTACACTTGGCACGCGATCTGGTCCCAGTCGTAAGCGGCTACGACAGTCGCCCCTGGAACGCCACTGCGACGGAGTGCGAGATGTAGACCTCCTGGGAAGCTGAATGAATACGACAAAGAGAATCCGACCTCCAAACACACCTATTCCGCTGTAAAATTCGATGGCGCGTACCGACCCGCTCTGCGAATCTCGCGGCATGGCAACTCGTCTAATAAATAAGTCGGCCAATCACCAAGCGTCTCTACAAATTATGTCAGCTAATTGCAGTCCTGCCTCGTTCCCGTGTTGGTAGGAGACGCTTCGACCAGCAGCTTGTCTACACCCCTCTTCTTTTTCTTCCATCGTCGACTCCGGGTTTGCTCATAGTCACCACTGGTGTACTGCACATCGCAGACCAGCTCTACAATAACATCAGTCAGCGCGGCGGACCTATTCATGGATCCGTTCACGGATCCGGACGCCCACATCTCCAACGACGAACAGAGCGCATCCTCGGTCTTGTCTTCCTCCCGGGTGATTACTCCGACAAAGTTTAAGTCTAGAGGGTTGCTCTCAGACCTTTCCGGATGGCCATCTTATTCGGACATGCGCACACAAGCACCTGGAGGGGAGAATAGCGGTAGTCAGCATCAGCCCGGCAATTTTATGAGGTATGCCGATCCTTCACCCTCTCCTGCCTGGAAATATGCCTCCTAATTCCGTCGATATGGCACAGTGAGACACCCACGCATACACTCGGAGTGTTCCAAAAGTCAAGTCACCTCCCTACACCGCACAGGTATGTGTCCCGGTAGCTTGGTGCAGTTTTTTCAGTATTTTTGTTTTCATATAATTCGGAACCTTCCTCATCCTCTTCGTTTCCCTCTTGCCACACGATTGACATGAGGTCATTCCAGCCCTAGAAACATGACATCTTATCTCCTTACGAGAACCCCTCCCTCCACACAGAAGTAAGCCACCGACCATACTAAGATTCCTAGTCTTTTATAACCAGAAGACAGTAGTTTCCATACCGATCCAGAGTCAACGGTGCTACCGACAGAGTTCCGATCCCATGCGTATGCTTACTACACTAGGTATATCACGTCTATCTTATATGATTGACTGTAGGTCTCTCTCCCCGCCTCCGTTCCGATCACATTCAATCCCGACACCAGAACCTAGGTATGCAAGGTCATGTAGATTTTTTTTAGCGTGGTGCTCACGTGCACATAGCCCGTTCGTAGTTCGGTCTCGCAGCAAAGGACCTCGCTCTTTACCTCAAATTGCGCGTGCTAACAGCCGCGATGAGTGAGCCAGTCCATTGTAAATCGGCTTCTACACGACTCACGTATTCAGTGATGGCTCTCCGACCCCAAACAAAAGGGATGGCGTGCGGTCTCGGTACGTAAAATAAAACTTGGATGATGAACACGTTTATACTGCCCTCTAGGGCCTCCACTCCGCCACGCACTCCTTCACGTCAGGCGTCGACACCCGTAATTCCTGTGTTCCAATCTCGCCCTACTACACCCATACAACGCAGACAAACCGAACACACCTCACCCTCATTGCGTCTCGATAACAGTTCTAATGATCCAATGACCAACCCTCCGTCACAAAGAGTAAAAAGCGAGCCTGGGGGTGAGGCTGCCCGTATCCGTGCGCAGTTGATCGAAAATCATCTCGCGCCCATCCAGGCAGCCGATTTGAGCCGGCCTGACTACCTGAAGCGGACGAGACGGTTAGCCCCTTCAAACAACACAGGTGCCGGTGGAACATCAGACACCTCCGATTTGGGAGGTAAAGATAGATCCTTGTTGTGGTCATCAACCAACGTGGGTGTCATCGACAGTCCTGTCAGGGGGAAGCGGATTGCTCTATTCCAGGAGACGTCGGAGGAAAGTTTTGAAGAGAGTTTAATGGCCGGAGGGTATGGACGCTATGTGAGTTGGTCTTATTCTTTTCCAGTCTTGCCTGGAATCTAGTGATGCCATGGAGCTGAACTGGATCTCACATCTGACGTGGGTCTGTTTCGATCGTATCCAGCGATCTGATAAACCTTCTTGGAAACTTGACATGGATACCGAAGCACCGAGCCGACTTGGCGATGCAACGGAAGAAGAGGGACTTGGTTCCGGGTTGATATTGACTGAAGAAGAAAAACGGAAGAAGGCTAGGTTGGCTGCATTTCTTGATCCGCCGCGGGGGTCATCCTCCACCACCCGATTATCTCCCGTCGAGATCGAAGGCTGTGGCAGGGTACTCTTGAAGGTCGAACCTTCAGAGCCGCAAGCGCCGACTAAGCCCGCTACAAAACCAAAACGGTCCCGCAAAAGAAAAAAGGCATCGGCGGACATGAAGCAGGACTTGGAAAAGGACAGTGTTGGGACTCCGGAAGATGGTGCAGTGGATGCACCGAACTGGCCAGATACGGAGTTTCCATGGCGGTCCCGTTTGACACAAGATGGGTTTTCGAGTGCGGAACGAGAAGAACGGCTACAATATATTGAAAGCTTCCTCAATAGGGACTCTGACGAGGACGACGTTGGAGAGGGACATTCGTCATTGAATCGACATAGTCCTGATGGAGAGACCCCGCGAAGCCCTCGACCAGGTCGAGGCAAGATGTATCCACTTCTTTCCCATTCCCAAGGTCCCCGACGTGGCTTGACTGCGGTGTCCGTCATTCCCAGCGACCCGGGAGACGCCAAAACCGCTCTGCTGTCCAAGAAGTCGATACGGGCCATCCAGCTCCGTCTTTTACGCCGTCGGAACACCGATCGCACTGCTGACGGCGATGATAGCGAAACTTTGTGTATTTGTCAAGGGCGGGACGATGGTCGTCCACTTGTGCAATGTGACGCTTGTCGGACGTGGTACCATTTGGATTGCATTGGGATCCAGAGTACGTCGGAGCTAGGGAGGGAGGAAGATCCTTGGTTTTGTGCCAACTGCGTCGAGGTGAAGACGCCGCCACCGGTTGTTGTGCCACTGTTGGAACCGACATTTGCACCCACCGACAATGGCGAGCAGGGCGTCGATAGGCGGGATAGTATTGGTCTAGAAGGATATGACCCATTATTTCTCAATGCAGGACTCAACCCATCGCCTGCGACGCCCTGGACAAGGTCAGTGAGACCACCTATGACGCCGCCACGGACCCAACAAGTTCCACATACCTCTTCAGGATCCTCATGGGACGAACTGCCTTCTTCATCATCCCGTGGGGACCCGCGCACGCCACAGTTTAGCACTACCTCGGCATTCGGAGATATGGCGCGGGTATATGGTATGACGCCGGGCTGCTCGCTGGACCTGTCGTCGACGAGTGTCATCAACGAGTCGCCATTCGATCCCACGTCCACGCCATCGAGAGGGATAAAGTTTGGATTACCTTTCACGACGCCCAAGGACGGGAGGCTGGGATTGACTTCGTGGCAAGGAGTCAGGGGTGGCGGCCACGAACTGTTTCACACACCTCAGCGTCCCGAGGACAGCGGTGCGGCATCTTCGAGATATGGACAACCCTTGCTTTACCACGGTCGGGTCGGAGAAGGTGGTGAAGAGGGAGCTTCAGGGGTACATGGGATGTACCGAACCACTGGGCCTACTAACGTCACGCCTGTTGGGAGGGATACGTGGGATGGACCGAAGCGGATGCAGGTGCTCGAGTCGCCTCTGGGAGCAAAGAGGTCGAGACGGACGGCTGATCGATGATGTTGGTTACGTAGATAGGCTTTTGCATGAGGCATTTTTGACGAAATTTGCTCGCACTCGCTACACGCTCAGAGTTTGGTGGCGCAATATTATACCTATAAATGGGTCCTTTAGAGAAAGGGGCGGCTCGGTTATCTGGACTCTCGTTGCAGAGTTTGGTAGTCAGACGCTGTAGTATGTAAATTGTTGGTACACGAGACTGATGCGCACATTTTCCAGCCAGCAGGAACACAC
This sequence comes from Singerocomus inundabilis, assembly GCA_038089075.1. Taxonomy (NCBI): domain Eukaryota; kingdom Fungi; phylum Basidiomycota; class Agaricomycetes; order Boletales; family Boletaceae; genus Singerocomus; species Singerocomus inundabilis. Next base: position 38,231 of record JBBPKD010000052.1, read on the forward strand.
GTCGTTGATGGTTCTTTGATGGTTGGTGTTTGGGACACTGCTCAGGTTGGCCGCACGCCTCGGAGTTGGTCCTCGGTTAGAATGGACAAGCGCTGGTCATGTTGGCGGGAATGGTGTGTCGCCTGCGTGTCGACGCTCACGGTACGTATGTAGCTCACTACCGGGTTGCCTGTGCAACCACCGACTTCTCTCGGGAGCAGTGCTTCAACGGCTCGTGTGCACGATCCAATCGCAATTTGTTTTGGGAGACGACAGTTACGAGTGGGTAAACAACGACAAGATTCACAGGCATTGCTGAAACACCAGCGTTCAAGTCAAATGCAACGAGGGCCCCGTTCAGGGACGGCGGGGTGGTGGCTGTCAGACTGGTACCATAAAAGGGACAGCCACGCCGACAGTCCGCGGACGTATGCCAGTGCGCCTGGGCTCTCCATCTGGGAATGAAGATGGCGAGGAGGAGGAGGAGGAGGAGGAGAATCGCGAGGGAAGGCGAAGTAGTACTTACTGAGCAGGGACAGGTCGTTTGAACGCGTTCGTTTGTTTCGACGGAAGGCCGTCCTGTTGGGTGTGATTACATAATACACGGCATGTTGTTATTTTCCCATGCGCGGGCGATGATTTAATCACTGTTGCGACGGAGACAGTTCCAAGCTGTTCTCCGGCCACCCTCTTTCTCTTCCTCCTCCTACCCCTCCTCTTCCCTTCACATGTCTCTGATCGCATCCACCCTTGCCGACCTGGCTACCAGAGCAGTCGCCGGGTCACTCCCATCCCGCATCGAACGTGACCGCCCGTCCGACGCCGAGTCATCACTTCCCGAGGGTGCGTCCCGACCGCGCCCCTGCGTGTGGCATGCTTACCCTGTGCATAGCTCCGGCACGACCCACACGCCCCCAGCGTGCACGACTATCCCCGCCTACGACCCCCCGTGCCAACGAGCATCTCGCCGTTCTTCTCCCCAAGAACCTCTGGAAGGTGCGCGCGCTTCTACAACGCCACGCACAGCATCTCACTTCCGCTAGCCTGATACTCTCGCTTCTACTTGTGACAACTTCTTTTGTCGCGTCAGATTCACCGTTCTGGAACGCCGCCATGTTCGTGTCTCATTCATCCTTCTTTCCGACGCCAAGACTCACATCGCGCAACAGCATTGCAGAAAGTGTGGTGGGGTGTTCTGCCACCGCTGCACATCCAGACTCACCCATCTCCTCGACGTCTCCAACTTGGACTTTCTCCATCCTCCGCGCCATGTCCCTATCTTCACCTTTGACAGCCCAATGTCACCTGTCGGTTTAGAAAAGGTCTGCGACGAGTGTTGGGACCAGATTCACGGTTCCCCACGCACCCCTGACACGAGACCATCCACCCCCATGCTGGTCACTTCCGTTTCTTCTACAGCCTCTCCATCGCCGACTTCCTCCATTTGTGCCTCTCCCGTCGAGCAATCGTCCCTCTTGGCAAGGGCTGTGCGTATTAAGCGGAGTTCGTCTCAATTGAGCACAAGGCAACTCCCTTTCCCCTCGGTTATGGTTGCCGTCCCTTCGGATATGGAGCTCCCCGAGCCCTCCTTTGGCGAGCTGGATGCTTATCCATTACGTCGCTCGAGCATCATCTGCAAGGCCACCGGTGGCGGTCGTTGGGAACCCAAGAATTCACCCCCTAGAATCGGTTTCCGAATACCCGGCTGCAAGGCCCCGTATGAGCTTGAAATGGAACGCGAAGACGCTGAAGAACGCCGGCGACTGATGAACCCCATCGTCAAAGACGGAGGTTGGTCGTGTGCCCACTCCTATCATCGTCACGTGTGCTCATTCCATATATGTGTACAGATTTCCAGTACCGATTCTGGCAGGATCGGGGTCCCCGAGAAAATATCTGCCGCAGTCCTTGTCGCTTGTCTACTTTTTGAATTGGTCTCGCTCGCTTTCTTAAGCTTTATTATTGGCTTTTTTTTTGTTGTACCTCCAGTACTTCATACCCTTGCTTCATACCCTGCCTTGTGTTACCTTCGGGACGGCGCTGTGTGCGATCCCTGTTTTATACCCACATGTCTGCTTATGCGACACCCCATGCCACCGCTACAATCATTGACTTTGTATTGTGACTATCCTATTGTGCTTCTAGGTTTTTTTTACATACCTCATCCTATATCTACGCTACATACCGTCGTGATCTCTTATTTGTAGAGCTTGTAAATTGCATAAGGTTCTAAAAGTCTGACTCGCTCGGCCATTGCCGATTACACGACTTGACTTCATGATATCGCTCGAAATCGCCGAGGAAATACGATCCATATTCCCTGGCACAGAGGAACTGATCGTCCAGTACATCTCGGGATACCTTGTCGACGATGCCGGCGAAGAGGAGGACGTACTCCAGGTGACCAGGGACTTGTTCAGCTCCCTTGAACAAGATCGCCCAGACGACGTAGAAAGACTCATGGCCCGACTTCGAGACCTGCTCTCTGAGCAGCTGGCCACACGTGCCCGGAACACCACGCGTCCAAGGTTGATGAAGCTCGACAAGGTCGTCGATCTGAGTAAGGTCGGCGCGATATCCACCACAATCGGTCTCGGGGAAGGCGTCGACCTCGAGAGCATCAACAAGGGAAAGTAAGTGTTGTGCTGCGCGGGTACCTTTGTGTGCGCGTATGGGCATGGACGCGAAGCAGCGTGGTATGAATGTGACACGTCTTGTTGCGCATAGAGCATCCCGCGTTGACGTCAAGAAGCTGGAGAAACAAGAGGCCAAAATCAAGGTATGGGGGACTGTGTTTGTCTGGTGTGATGAAGGTATAGAGGACTGATGTATCTACAAAAATAGGCCAAAATCGAGAAACGTGCACGGAGAGACTTGTATGAAGGATCCAAGCTACTCGATCAGCATCGCAAGCAGGTGAGTCCTGCGTTCCACTCCGACAATGTCTGGAGCCCATCTCATCAAATTATATGTCAGCAAAACTACGAGGAAATGTTCATGAAGGTAAGATCCTGCCTCGCGTACCCATGTTCAGATTATACGTCCTAACGTGTCGTATGCGAATGTGAGATCAACCCCATCGAAGCTGCTGCAGCCGCAAAAAATAAGAGCAAGGATATCCACCTTCCGTCTATTGACGTCAATTTTGCTTCCAATCGTATCTTGTATGCGCTTGGTTGACATGCCAATCAGTCTGCCGGTGCTGATTCGTTGTTCCAAGGTCTGGTGCAAGTCTGACGCTCGCGTATGGTCGCCGCTATGGCTTGATTGGGCGAAACGGCCAGTGTTTTGGCATCTTTGCTGGCAAATTACGACTCGTCTTATGACAATAATTGGTTAGGTGTTGGAAAGTCGACGTTGCTTCGGCACATTGCCATGCGTGAACTCCCGATACCGGCACATATCACGATTCTGTTCGTGGAGCAGGAAGTATGTCGAGTCCCATGCTGCTTTCCTCCGACGAGACATTTATGGTATTCAGATTGTCGGCGACGATACCACGGCGCTCGACTCTGTCCTGAAAGCCGACGTTTGGAGAGACCATTTACTCAAAGAAGAAGCCCTCCTCAATGCCAAGCTGGCTGAGCTCGAGAAAGAGGGTGACGACAAACGATTCGAAGATGCGAGAGAAGAGGCCGCGACAAGGTTGGCAGAGGTACACACTCGGTTGAGCGACATGGATGCGGAGAGTGGTCCCTCGCGAGCCGCGGCGCTTCTGGCGGGTGAGTTTGGCTGGGAGACAACGAACGAGTCGACATCGTGCTGAAAACCAACTGTCACAGGTCTCGGTTTCTCCGAGGCTGATCAGGCGAGACCGACCAAATCGTTTTCAGGCGGCTGGCGGTGTGTATCATTGAAGATCTAGAAAACAGATTGTATGCTCAATTTTATTCAGCATGCGTTTAGCGTTGGCTCGAGCATTATTTGTGAAGGTACTGGTTTCTAGGGAGTGTTATTCGTCTCTGTAGGTCGACTGACGGGTTGGTAGCCGGCTTTGTTGTTGCTTGATGAGCCTTCCAATCATATCGATTTGAACGCTTTGGCATGGCTAGAAGACTATCTTCAAACGTGGGCAGGAACGCTCCTTGTCGTATCTCACGACCGTGCTTTCCTGTGAGTTTGGCGTATCATATATTCGTTTTGTTTTCCAGACTGACACTGCTTGCAGGGACGCTGTTGCGACCGACATCATCCACCAACACTCTGGGCGTTTAGATTATTACAAGGGGTATGTGATGGGAATTTGGATGGGGTCCTGCACCCTTGACTTGTTTACCTCTTTCAGAAACTTTACTCAATTCTATTCTACCAAGTCGGAACGTGATCGGAATATGCGGAAAGAGTACGAAGCACAGATGGAGTATCGCAAGCATTTGCAGGCATTCATTGACAGATGGAGGTATAACGCGAATCGAGGTCAGTTATTGCATTCATTACCTTGTCGTGTTCTGACGCCGTGACGGCATTCAGCTGCGCAGGCGCAAGCAAGAATTAAAATTCTAGAAAAGGTTGGCCATTGGTCAATCAGGTAATTGAACCTGACGAACGTATTTTAGTTGCCGGATCTCGAACCACCGGAGGCGGACGAAAAGGAAACATTCAAGTTCGTGATGCCTTAACAACGCCTGCTGTCCGTATTCTGACGAACTCGTTGCAGATTCCCTGATTCTGAGAAAATACCACCGCCGTTGCTGCAACTATCAGGTGTCAACTTTGGATACAGTGCAGATCAGATTCTTCTCAAGAACATCGATATTGATGTTGGCCTGGATTCCCGAATTGCCGTGGTAGGACCAAACGGAGCAGGAAAGTCGACACTGTGAGCCTCCAGTATCATGTTTCGCGCCGACGCTCACGGGTGCGTCAGTATTAAGCTATTGACTGGAGAAATAAGACCTCTGGGTGGGGAGTTGAACAAGAATAGCCGCTTACGGATGTAAGCTTCCGCGCTGCCCCTCAAATTCGATCTGAATATTTCATCCAGAGGCTACTTTGCTCAACACCATGTCGACACGCTCAATCCAGCAGTGTCACCCGTTCAGTTCTTGGCCTCTAGGTTCCCCGGCAAAACGGAGCAAGAGTACAGAAGCCACCTCGGTAATTTCCAGATTAGCGGTATGACAGGGTAGGGTCTCCCCTTTTTTTCTTTCGGCGCCATCCTAGCTAGGTAGAACTCAGCGAGCTTTTCCGTATAATAGGTTGCAGTTGATCGGCACGTTGTCCGGAGGTCAGAAATCGCGCGTGGCGTTTGCAGCCCTTTCGTTGATGAACCCACACATTTTGTTACTCGACGAACCCACAAACCATCTCGATATCGAGGTACCGTGTCTCTGATCCCTGCATCCATCTTGCATTATTCGGGAAGGTGCAAAGTACGCAAAACAAACTAATGGACGCTCGTAGGGTCTCGATGCGCTGATGACCGCACTGAATTCTTGGAATGGTGGCGTGATCATTGTCTCGCACGACGAGCGGTTCATCACCAACGTAGCGAAAGAGGTAAACGCACCTTCAACGCACGTGAAAGCGATAGATGCTGACTCAGATGGGGAACGTAGCTCTGGGTATGCGCGGACGCGACGGTGACCAAGTTCAAGGGCGACGTACAAGCTTACAAGGCGAGTGTCGTTATCTCTGCGTTTAATTTTCTTCTTTGGCCGGGTGAATTGATGTGACCACGGCAGAGTCTGATCGTGAGCAATATCAAAATGCGTCCGTGAACGGACGGTACGACTACGATACATATCGTCGTCAGCTTGTGACACCGGGGCGTTATATAGTGCAAACATTGCATACGATATACTAGTCGCTGTGCTGCTTTGATACAAGGTTAATCTCCAAGGCAGAGTGTTTTTTTTTACATAAAAAGATGTTTCTACAAGTGTCACGTGCTTGGATCATAGACGCGTGACTCGTGAACCGCGTCCACCAATCCTACGACGCGGTCAACAACATTCGACGATGAGCTCGTCAGAGGCCGAGAACTTTGACCTCGATATTGTCTCAGGTACAGAGAGTGACGACTATTCGCCTCAAGCAAAGAAAACTGTGAGTATCTTCGTTTCCTTTGCCATGAGTTTGTCCCGTGTTTACCCTGCCACCCGTCTGCCTCAGGCCAAAGCTCCAAGTAAGAAAACCGCTTTAAAACCTCCTGTGAAGACGACCAAGCCTGCTCCGAAACAAAAAGCGGTCCCAAAGAAGAAAGTACTCGCTGCGAGAGATGATAACGCCAATGAGAGTGCTTCGGATGCCTCAGCCATTAACGACTCTGATGGCGACTCTGATGACGACAAGCCTACGCGACCTGCAGCTCCTGCGGCGAACGGAAAGAAGAAAACAGCATCAGAAACGTATACAAAGGTGTGTCGTCCGTTCCCACCGTGATACCTGCTTACACTGTCCCCGAACTAGTTGACACAACTCGAACATATTCTCAAACGGCCTGATTCGTACATTGGGAGCGTGGAGACTGTTACTCAATTGATGTGGACGTATGATTCCGAGAACAGACGCGTAGTGCATCGCGAAGTCAAGTACGTTCCTGGATTCTTCAAGATCGTAGACGAAATCCTTGTCAATGCAGCGGATAACAAGGTATGCATGCTGCTTCGTGGGATATGTCACCTTGCCTTAGCTCTCTCGAGATCAATGATTCCAATATGGACACGCTCAAAGTCAATATCGACGTGGACGAGGGCACGATATCCGTATACAACAATGGTCGCGGTATACCCATTGAGATGCACAGTAAAGAGAAGATCTATATTCCAGAACTCATCTTTGGACATTTACTGTCCTCTTCTAACTATGACGATGACGAAAAGAAGTTAACGGGCGGTCGTAACGGTTACGGTGCCAAGCTGGCCAACATTTACTCGCACGAATTCACTATCGACACCGCCGACAAGAATTCAGGTCAAAAATACAAACAAATGTGGACGAGTAACATGAGTAAATGCGGAGCTGCGAAAATCACAAAGAATAGCAAAGGCGAAGAATACACCAGGGTCACCTTTCGGCCAGATTTGAAACGCTTTGGGATGGAGCGTATCGACGAGGACACGTTGTCCCTTCTCAAGAGGCGCGTCTATGATATGGCTGGCACGGCCAGGGATGTCAAGGTGTATCTTAACGATGAACGCTTGAAGATCAAGAACTTTAGACAATACGTGGAGATGTACCTTGAATCTGCAGCCTCCGAGGCAGCCGCAGCTTCCGGCGGTGCTGCACAGGTGAAACCGACCGTGATCTACGAGCAAATCAGCCCCCGCTGGGAAGTCGCGTTTGCCGTCTCGGAGGGGACCTTCCAACAGGTCTCATTTGCAAACTCGATTGCGACGACCAAAGGGGGTAGTCATGTCACGCTTATGGCAGACCAAATTGCCAAGAATCTTATTGCTGCTATCGAGAAGAAGAACAAGGGTGCCAAAGTCAAGCCCGCACAGATCAAGAACCACATGTGGATTTTCGTGAACGCCCTCATTGAGAACCCTACATTTGACAGTCAGACGAAGGAGACGCTAACGTTGACCGCGTCCAAGTTCGGTACGAAGCCGGTGTTATCTGAGGATTTTATGAAGAAAGGTTTGTTTGGATCGTATCTGTGATTTGGAGCCTTACATAGTACTTGCCAGTTTTGAAATCCTCCATTATTGATAACGTGCTCAATTGGGCAAAGTTCAAGGCAGACCAACAGATAAAAAAGACTGATGGGACAAAGCGTAACCGGCGAGTGGGCTTCATGTGGGCCATGTTTCCGACCTGACTCCTGTGACAGTCTTGCTGGCATGACTAAGCTGGCTGATGCCAATAATGCTGGAACGAGGAATGCCGATCGATGTACTCTCATCTTGACGGAAGGAGATTCCGCCAAGGCTCTCGCGGTTGCTGGTCTTGGCGTTGTCGGACGCGATTACTTTGGTGTCTTTCCCTTGCGTGGAAAGTTGCTGAATGTGCGAGAAGCCAAACATGACCAGATAATGAAGAACGAGGAGATTCAGAACATCAAGAAAATCATGGGCTTGCAACATAACAAGGAGTATTTGGCTGTCAACAGTTTGCGGTACGGTCGGCTGATGATTATGACTGATCAGGTCAGGATCCAGTCCGCTTACGACACTTTAAACTGACTGAGGATTTGTCGTATAGGACCATGATGGTTCGCATATCAAGGGCCTTCTCATTAACTTCTTAGATCATTTCTACCCTTCGTTGCTCAAAATTCCCAATTTCCTTGTCGAGTTCGTAACACCCATCGTGCGAGTGTCAAAAGGGAAGCAGCGAATCGACTTTTTCACTATTCCTGAATATGAGCAATGGTTGGAGAGAACGCGAGATGCACACAAGTGGGACTCGAAATACTACAAAGTTCGTTGTTGTGTGGTTTCTGTTTGTGCCCCGTTCATTGAACAACATGGTAGGGTCTCGGAACGAGCAGTGACGCCGATGCGCGTTGCTACTTCAGCAATATGGAAAAACACATGATTCCATTCGCCTCTACTCAAGATGGTGATAAGGAACTGATCGACCTCGCATTCAGCAAGAAAAAAGCCGACGAACGGAAGGAGTGGCTGCGCCAGTTCAAGGTAAGCCAAAATTCTCTCATACCAGCGTTGTCTGATGCGCCTGCAGCCTGGGACATATCTTGACCACAACATAGACGAGATTCCTTTCTCGGATTTCATCAACAAAGAATTGGTCCTGTTCTCGATGGCCGATAACGTTCGGTCTATTCCCTCAGTAGCGGATGGTCTCAAACCAGGTCAACGAAAGGTTATCTGGGGCTGTTTCAAACGCAAGCTCAAGAAAGAGATCAAAGTTGCTCAGCTTGTCGGTTATATCTCCGAAGTTGCAGCGTACCACCATGGTGAAGCCTCGTTGACCATGACTATCGTCAACCTCGCTCAAGATTACGTCGGTTCGAACAATCTGAATCTTCTGTTACCGAATGGTCAGTATGGAACGCGTGATATGGGCGGTAAAGACCACGCCTCTGCCAGGTATATCTTCACGGAGCTGGCACCCTTGACGAGGACGATATTCAACTCAGATGATGGACCATTGTTGACATATCTGAAGGAAGATAACGACTGGATTGAGCCAGAGTATTATATGCCCGTCATCCCAGTGGTGCTTATCAATGGCGCGGAAGGTATAGGGACTGGTGAGTCTCTTTCTCTTTCTTTGGTATAATGCAGTTGCTGGACCGCCGGTCGAAGGATGGAGTACCAGCATCCCGTGTTACAATCCGGAGGACATTGTTGCCAATATACGGCGGCTGATGGCTGGTGAAGAGATGATCCCTATGCTCCCTTGGTGGCGAGGGTTCAAGGGTTCCATCAAGAAAGTTGGTGAACACAAGTACGACGTCACTGGTGTTGTGAGCAAGATCAATGACACGACCATTGAAATCACCGAGTTGCCTATCCACAAGTGGACACAGTCGTACAAGGCCGAGTTGGAAGCCATGATTGGTGAGAAAGGGGAGGGTGTTATCAAGGTCTTGTATCCACCTTCGCATCTACGCACTATCCATTGAGTCATGATGATAAACAGGACTACAAAGAGCACCATGACAATGTCAATATCCATTTTGTCATTACGATGGCCACAAAGGATCTCGAGAAGGCAGAGGAGCAAGGCCTAATCGAGTTTTTCAAGTTGACGAGCAAAGTCAATACGAGCAACATGATCTGCTTCAACTTCGAGGGCAAGATTCAGAAGTATTCCTCGCCGGAGGAGGTTATCGAAGAGTTTTACCCCCAACGACTGGCGTATTACCAGAAGCGAAAAGTGCGTACGGTGTTGCTGGGATATATCTCGGAACTGACGGAAGTGGTGGGACGCAGGATCACATGGCCAACGAGCTCCAACTTCAGTTCGAGAAACTCTCCAACCAAGCGAGATTCGTCAAGATGATTATTGAGAAACAACTGGTCGTGTCTAACCGCAAGAAGGCGGACATCATGGTTGACTTGCGCAAACTCAACTTCCGTCCGTTCCCCAAGGTGACCAAGGCCAAGGCAGCGGGCGAGACTGAAGATGTTGTTAACCCTGACGAGGATGAGGAGCCGGCAGAGGACGTTCCTGGCTCAACAGATTACGACTATCTGTTGGGCATGGCTATTTGGAGTCTGACAAAAGAGAAGGTATGTCTGTCAGGATGAACTTCAGTTCATAATCATCTGATTTTGGATGACTACTAGATTGAGAAACTCTTGCAACAAGCCGCAGACAAGGAGGCGGAACTCCTTGCGCTGCTCGAGCGCACTCCTATCTCGCTTTGGAACGACGATCTAGACAGCTTCTTGAAGGAATGGGACGTAAGTGTGAATTAAACTGTTGTTCTCTCAATATAGTGAGCATTCTACCCCAGAAATCTTGCCAAGATTTTGATAACAAGACATTGCTTGATGCCAACGGAAAGAAGGTCAAGAAGAAGCAAGCCACGCTTAGACACCGAAAGTCGCTGACTGGACGGAATGCCTTTGGTTCGGATGGCTCGGAGGACGAGTTCAAACCGACAAAAACCGCGGCTAAGAAGAAGGCGGAGCTGAAGCTGAAGCCTACCGCTGGGCCCTCGAAGAAAGAGAGCGACGACGAGAAGCCTTCTCCTGCCCCAAAGAAGACGACAGCCGCCAAGAAGGCACCAGTCAAGGTGAAATCAGAGTCGGAGATTGAGATTTCGGATGTACCTATGAAAACGAAGGCTGTGGGGAAGAAGGCCGTCAAGGTGGACTCGGACTCGGATGTCAAGATGGATGATTCACCCGCCGTGCTAGCAAAAGGCAAAGGCAAGGCCAAGGCAGTGGGTGTGCCAAAACGAAAATCGTGCGTTTATTGTTCTTGGTTTAACTATTGTCTGACGCAGTACCCAAAAGTCTTGTGGATGATGATGAGAGTGACGAGGAGGCATACATCCTACCAGCAGCAAAGAAGACAAAGACGGCACAAGCGGCGATGACTGATTTCTTTGGCAAGGCTGGACCTTTAGAGGCACCGAAGAAGGCTACGGCGCGGAAAGCCTCCGGGAGCAAGTCTGTGGCTGCGAAGAAAAAGGTGGAGAGCGATGTGGACGAGGTGATTAGCGAAGTGGTGGAGGCGCGTCCTGCTGCACCGACGCGTGCCGCGAGGGGCAAGACAAAGAAGTACATCGAGATTGAGTCGAACTCTGACGAGGACGACATGTATGAAGAGTAAGCGGCTTTCTGTCTCTCTTCTCGTCGTGCTAGTAGTGTATGTATTGTACGCGTATCACTATCCTAAGTTATTCGGGGGCGAGCACGTGGACCGAGTACAAGCGAGAGCATTCTGAATCACCGGCTTTTTCAATTGTCTACCCTGCTTCGGTTCCTCGCCGACCACTCTTGTCTCGTCCACGTCCACGTCGACGTTCGCGTGCGACGCTGCTCTCTCGTGTTGTTCGTTGCCTCGTATATTGCTTAGACTGATTCCAGTTCGCCATAGTGACGATCTTGCAGCCAGTTCCGAGCACTTTATCCGCGCCGAATGGCCGCACAACCACTAAGGCAGCCTTTGCCTCGTCTCAACATTCCTATTCCATTCGACATGCAACAGCCCTTTGGAGGGGGACAGCCCATATTTTCACCGGGCCTCCCAACGTCCCTTCAGCAGAGTTACCACCCCGCACCTTTTCAAATCGCGCCGCCCCCACTTCAGACTCCCATGCAGTCTTTCTTCCCTCCTCAGCCCGCAAATGTTCCGAGTCGACCCACTTACCAGCATCACAGAGGCCACTCGAGCGTGGCACCCTTTCCCGCCTTCCCACCACAGACTGCTATTCCCATGACGCCTCTCAGCCAAGGCTTTCCATTGGTCGTACCACCATTTGGGCAGCCATTCATGCCTAGGAACAGACGTGCACCCAGTGTCAGTATCGGTGGTCCGCCAAAAGCACCTTTGGGTGGTCCAGG